>CABHPP010115763.1:0-45410 GCA_902168425.1 Peromyscus attwateri
ACTCAAGTAGGTTCTCTACAGAATCAGGAGAGCTATTCAACAAAATTGAATAGACATTCATGGTGGGGGTAAAAAAAAATAAAAGAAACCTTTCTAAGGAAGAACTCCCCAAACTGTCGATGGCAATGGTGTAAAACAAAACCCAATGATAAAAAGGCTGAGTGATTTACCTCTAGGATTAGCACAGAATTTGTACAACTGTTAATGCAACAGGGCAGTGAAATGAAATAAAATAAAAAGTCTTCGTGAGTTAAACTCCTCAAGTTTAGTAAAATTCCTAAGATACTTCTGTCAAGTCAATAATTCAATATATCTTTTTGACCAAGTCTTTTAAAGATTTATTTATTTTTATTTTATGTATATGAGTATTTTGTCTGCATGTATGCATGTACATCATGTACATGCCTGGTGCCTGAGGAGGCAAGAATAAGGTATTGGATTCCCTAGAATTGGTGTTACAGATAGTTGTGAGCCACCATGTGGGTGCTAGGAACTGAACCAGGTCCTCTGCAAGAACATCAAATGCTCTTTAACTGCTGAGCCATTTCTCCAACCCTGACAGAGTATTTCTAACATTAACTTACTTATTTATCATTTGTATACTATAAAACATACTGGTTTCAAGTATGCCAATGTATGAATTTTGACTGACTTAAATACCCACCACCACAATCAAGATGTAGCACTCCCAATAACTTCTCAAGCCACTCTCCAGACAATGCCCTCAGTCTGGGAGCAGGAACAACTGGCTTATGTTTGTTTGATTCATAACTTCATAAAAATGGAAATGTTGTGATTTTTAGAAACATTTTCTTAAATCTTCTGACCACTTTTATTTTTTATTTTTTAAAGATTTAATATATTTTATTTTGATTTATGTATATGAATGTTTTGACTGTTTATATGTATGTACACCACACATATACCTGGTGTCCATACAGGCCAGAAGAGGGAATTGGATCTACTGGAACTGGAGTTAGAGAGGGTTGTGAACAGCCACGTGGGTTCTGGGAATTGAACCTGGGTCTTTTGGAAGAGCAGCAATGCTCTTAAGCTCTGAGCCATCTCTCCAGCCATTTAATTGTACAGCTTCCTCATTTAGTTGTAAGATTTCAATTACATCTATGTTTGAATATGAGTCCTTTGCCAGATACTCATGCTGTGTATATTTTCTGAGTCTGTGACACACTTTTCATTTTCGTATCAGGATTTTTTTTTTTGAAGAGCACAAAGTTTTAACTTTTGATTTTTATGAAGCGTGATGTCTCAGTTTTTCTTTTCATGGCTTGTATCTTTTTGTGCAAGTTGTAAGAATTTTCTCATTTTCTTCTTGAAAGTTGCACAGTTTTGAAGGCATGAGATAAATGTGAAGATTTATAGATATCCAGTTATCTTGGGTCCATTTGTTGAGAAAACTATATTTTCCCCTTTGAGTTACCTTGGTATCTTTGTTGCAGATCTATTAAGAACATGGGAATGAGTTGACTTCTGGACTTCTATGAAGCTGTATGTCTTTCCTTATATTAACACTGGCACTTAGCACATGGTAATGTAAATCCTAAAACCAGTTCTTTGGGGGACTTTTAAAGCTATTTTAGGCCCTTTATGTTTTCTCATAAGTTCAAGCTGATTTTAGAACCAATCTGAGATTATGTTGAGTGTTCTGTCAGTTTGGGAAGAATTTACAGTCTAATAGGATTGAATCCTCCAGTCCATGATCATGGTATAACTTTCCATGGTAGATCTTCCTTCATTTAACTCAAGGACGCATTATAATCTTCCATGCACAAGTCTTATATGTAACACAAATTATTACATGAATCTATTTTATATGTTTTTGTTTTATTATAAAGGGTAAAGATATATTGATTTTTACATTTTTACACTGAACCTGTAGGCTTACTAAATTCACTTAATAGTTACAGTAGTTTTTTAATGCATATTCCCTTGGATTTCCCACATCTACAATCATACTATCTCCAAATAATGGCAATTTTCCTCCATCCTTTCCAGCCCATATGTCTTTTATTTCTTTTTGTGGCACTGTCTAGGACCTCTAATGCACTGTTAAGTAAGCAGTGGGAACTAATTCATGCCTTGTTCCAGAGAGAAAGCATTCAGCCTTTTCAAGTGTGGCGTTTGCTGTTGGTTGTTTTTCTAGATGTCATTAATCAGGTTGAGGAAGGTCTTTCTCATACTGGAAAGGCTTCCTTTGCTTTGTTTTATCATGAACACATGCTTGAATTTTGTCAAACAGCTTTTCTAACTGCAGAGTCTCCCGTGAGTTCCCCAATAGAAAACTGCATTGGCTCCTTTTAGAAGATGGAGGGACTCCGCCCATAGACTTTGAGCTCACACCATGTGGTTATCATTGAGCAGCAGAATTAAAGGGGGAGCCCTGCAGGTGCTTGGTGATCTTTCCTTGCTGTAGCTTCTTCTTCTCTAATGTTTCCCCTCATGGTTTTTGGTCATCTTTGCCTCAGCAGAGCCCTGTCTCGGGCTCAGTGAGATCTGCAGACTTTGCTTGGGTTCTTCCTCTCTGTATGGTTTCTGGAAAGTGCCAATAGGAAGAAACACAGACTTAATGTAGGATCCATTTCATCTCCTTCTAAACGATCACAGTTGCCCAGTGCTGTCACATATGCATTTATGTCTATATCACATAATAATACATATAAAATAGATGTTTATAAATAACAAGTTCACATATTTAGTATATGTTGAAATAGTCCTGTGTCACTTACTATGAGGTGGTTGAATGTTAAAAGTACCTGTAACAGCTCCTGATGACAAGGATAGCATTTTCTTCTTCTTCTGGTTCTTGAGTATCTAGGAAATGTTTCGTCCCAGTGAGTGTAAATTAGAGGTTCATTTAAAGTAGTGGTTTTCCTGAGCTATTGGACTTTCTTTTGGAAGATGGTGTTTTGGTGAGCATGAACTTGGTACCTGGCACTGATCAGAATTTGATTTCTCACAATAGCCTGGGATACAGACACTGCATTTTACGCATGCAAACTCTCATCTCCTTATTGGTAAACAAGGGACGGAAACATTAAATGTTTAGGTAACTGTGGCGGCCGATGTTGGTTGTCAGTTTGACATGCCTGGAAAGGACTTCCGCTGAGGACTTGCCTTTACCAGACTGACCGTGGCCGTGTCTGGGGGGGGGGGCACTTTCCTGACTGCTGACTGACGTGAAGGGAGGGCCATAGCCCACTGTGGGTGGTGCCATCTCTGAACAGTTGGGCCTGAGTTGTATAAGAACAGTCGCTGAGCACGCCAGAGGGAACAAGCCAAGAAGCAGCAATCCTCTATGCTTTCTGCTTCAAACCGCTGCCTGGAGTTCCTGCCCTGGCTTCCCTTGATGATAGACCGTAATCTGTAAGCCAAATGAACCCTTGCCTCCACAAGTAGCTTTCCTTCATGGCCCATGAGACTCGAGGGCCTTCAACAACACAGTCACAAATGCTAGCAGAAGAGAAAAATCTAGGATGGCAGACAGGTTGCTCCCCGTCATCTTAGCCTCAGTGACTTCCAAGCTTTTCTTTTTGACTCCTAGGAATTCTATGTAACTGTCAACAGTTCCACCTTGGCCCTGTCCAGAGGTACTTCCGAAAGCTGTGCAGATAGATGAAGCCCAAAGAGCCTGGTGATTCCCTTACTGTAGCACTGCCCTCCGCAGGGTGGGGGTGAGTCCTCATGGACACCCCTTCCTGGTAAGACAACTTCTTTACTGCCACTTTGTGGCATTTAGGGAAACAACCCAAGAAGGAGGCTATATTTAGAACTAGTTACACATTGTTTCATAAAAGATCACCAGGACTAATTCTGTGTCAACTCACATCCAAGTTTCTGTCAAACAAGCATGGACTGATCGCTTCACTGCACCAGCCCTCACCACAGGGAGCCCCTGGCATTTCTTCCCTCACCCCTCATGTGGTCCCCGTTATTCTCCTAGGTGAGTAGTACTTGCTTCCTGAGTAGGTTTCTTCTGATGGTGATATCCCAAAGTGCCTACAACCACATCCATTCAATTACCTTTCTCTACTGTGTACCTCCCCACCCCCCTCCTCCATGCTCCTCCTTCCCCCCTTTTCTGTAGCATAACTGTCCTCTCCCAAGGCCAATCTGGTATTTTCATCTTAGATCCTACTATCCCTCTTCCTTCTCAATTACACGCTCTAATTTTTCTCTTCTGCATCAACAATCTTTCCTTTTCGACTGAATCATTCCCATTAGCATACAAATGTATTGTAATAGTGCTTATCTTTTTCTAAAGGCTTGTTACCCTCCATTTTCCTTCAGCCGGCTACCCCATCCTTCTGTTTCTCTTGACAGCCAAAACTCAGAGCCATTTTTACCTATATCATCTCTCCCTCTGTTTCTTTTTGACTGCATATCTCCAAAGCTGGCAGTGCATTCCAAGTTCCTCACTCTACTTTCTCTGTTAGCAGCACACAGCACTTGGTTGATCCCACTCCTTTTGAAACACAGATTTTCATCTGGCTTCAGAAGTCCAGAAATCCAGCATTCTCCTTGCTTACACTGCCCTGTTACTCTCTGACTATTGGCTGGCTTTTTTTTTTTTTTTTAACTGGCCTCCTGGCATTAGAGCATCCTGAAGCACAAGATTCAAGCACATTTCCTCTTTTTCCATGCTCAAGCTCAAGGTCGATCCCTGAGGACCATCTATTTCCATGGTTCTCAACGGAAGGTGACCTTGACAATGGATGGAGACAGTTTGGGTTGAGACAGCTGGTGATAAGTGCTGCTGGTGTCTTGCAGGGAGAGGGATGCTGAACACTTTAAAATCCATAGGGCAGTCTTCAAGAACAGAAAAGTGTCCAAGCCCAAAGGTCATCATTGTTGATGAGAAACCCACTCTACCTAGCCCCACCTCTCTGACTTATGTATGCCCGACATATATAGGTCCCAGTCATTTCAATGTTAACATACCCCAAACAAGCTTTAATTTCCCAGCCTCGGCGAAGTTCCCCATGAGACATTATCAGAGACAGGACCCAAGTGTTGAAGATTTAGTGGATGCTGTGATCCCAAGTAGTGAAGATATGGGAGTGTGTGTGTGTGTGTGTGTGTGTGTGTGTGTGTGTGAGTGCGCACGTGTGTGGTGGGGCAGGGGTGGAACAAAGCAACAAGCTACCAGGTTGGCTGCTGTTTCATGAACACAGAGACACAGCCTGTCACTGGACCCTGTGGCTGAACCACGTGGCTGGTTGGTCTTGAGACAAGCAAAGCTAGAGATTCTACAGCTCCATCCTAGCTTGCATCTCCTATGGGGCCAGCTTCTAGTGGTTTATTGAGGCAATATTTTATTTCTAGGCGGCGGTTTGGCTCTCTGGGGCCTTTTCGTAGTTAGGGGGAAGCGAGTACCACTCATTGCAGTGTGGCAACCCTCGGAAGCAAACTGTGGCTGCATGCAGAGCTGGCTCTTCCAGTGGCGTCTACAGTGGAGACAGACGAGGAGAACACGACTAGGGAACAAGAGGGGCACACAGAAAGTTCCAGACTTCATATTCAGATAGCAGAGAAATGAATTCAGATTCTCTTCTAGTACATGATAGTAACACCTGTCCAGTTCTTGAGGCCACAGGCCTAGGGACATTGTTGAAACCTTGCTCTGCTCATATCCCTGCTCCACTCCCTCTAAAAGCACAAGCCAGTTCCAAGATCTTCTCAGCACACTTCTAAGCCAGCACTGTGTGTGACGCCTGCCATGCCAGTACCCTGTTACCAATAATTCTTGTGATCTTTTAAAACCCTGCAGCAGGGCTGGTGGGATGGCTCAGTGGGTAAAGGCGCTTGCCACCAAACCTGACGACCTGTACTTGATTCTTAGGATCCACACAACAGATGGAGAGAACCAATTCTGAATTGTCTTCTGACCTCATGCATGTGCCCCCCTCACCTAAACAAACAAACAAACAAACAAATAAATAATAAAACATTTAAAAAAGTTAAACAAAACGAAAGAGAGCATAGTACCTCATGCCTGTAATCCCAAAACTAGGGAGGTTGAGGCAGGAGGGTTGCTACGACTTTGTGGCTAGCCTGGGCTTCAATGTGATATCATTTCAAACAACAACAAAAGCAAACAAGTAAACAACACCCTCCCCAACACAACCATTCTGTATTGCTGTGCATCCTTCAGTGCCTTCCCATTGTAACCCAAATGAAACAACCCCCCCCCCCAAGGGGCCCTTATGATCCACCCACTATGACCTTCTTCCCTGGTAATGTTTTTCTGTCCACAATAACTTTTTGTTTCCTAAGCTCTTTCCTGCCTTAGGACCTGCACATTGTTCATACATCTACCAGTCTGCTCTTTTAGTCGCTGGCCTCTGTTTAGGGTTTCTAATAATCTCTCTGCAGAGAAGGCCTGCTTGTCTGCAAATCCATGCTAGTACTGGACCTACATTCTACTTTTATTGATTCATTCTCTGTGCCTCCCATTGAATATAAGCTCCCTGTGATCTGGGACCTGTGTGTCTTGTCTAGTCACACAGTCCTAGAACATGTCTGGTTCATAGCTGAGGCAGACTTTTGTTTAATGCTTAAGTGCCTTCAGGTTCCTAGCAACGAAGGATTCACATGCAAAAAAATTTTTTTTCCAGTTCCTTGGAGATTCAAGCCCCACTTTAATCACGTCTATTAGGCATGTGGAAGACCCACTAATCCTATCATATACAACTCTGAATTTATGAATTGGGATCCTATGTAGCCTGAGACACTTTTCTAATAAGGCAATCTCCTCATAATAAGGGATGGATCAGGACAAGGCCATGCACAGGAAACTAGGATTCGGGAGCAGGAAGAAGAAAGTGGAACTGAAGAACGGGGAACTGTGGTGGTATTGTGTTCCCCCAAATATTGTGTACCTTAATAAACTTATCTGGGGTCAGAGACGGAACAGCCACAATATTAAACATGAGGATAGGCAGTGGTAGCACACGCCTTTAATCCTAGCATTCCACAGGCAGAAATCCATGTGTTCAAGGATACAGCCAAGCATGGTGACTCATGCCTTTAATCCCAGAAAGCGAGCCTTTAATCCCAGGGAGTGAGGCAGAAAGCAGAAAGGTATATAAGGTGTGAGGACCAGAAACTAGAGGCATTTGGCCTGGAGAAGCATTTGGCTGGTTAAGCTTTCAGGCTTTCAAGAAGCACAGTTCAGCTGAGAGCCATTCGGATATGAGGACACAGAGGCTTCCAGTCTGAGGAAACAAGACCAGCCGAGAAGTTGGCCAGGTGAGGTTAGCTGTGGTTTGTTCTGTCTCTCTGACCTTCCAGTGTTCGCCCCAATACCTGGCTCAGGTTTGATTTTATTAATAAGACCATCTAAGATTTCTGCTACAGGGAAGACTGACGTGTAGTAGTGCAAGAACACGGCCAGGAAACGTTTATTACATGCAGCAGGCTTACTATGAGGTTCTAGCAGAGGTGACCACAAAACCACCGTGTTTGACATTTCGTGATAGAGTCTCGAATTTATTGTGTTTTTTGTTTTTTGTTTTTCTTTTTCACCAATAGAGCATCAGTGTAGAAGAGGAGGGGGTCATGGAGTTTCTGGGATGGAAGGACCTGCGTGCTCTGGGTGGAGTTTAAGGTGGGAAGGAGTACTGTGCAATAGAACTTGCTGTTCGTCGAAGAAAAGACAGAGTAGGAATCTGGAGGAGAGAAGAGAACAAACACTTATTTTTCTGAAAGGAAAGCCGGGATCTGAATCTGGAGGAGGGATTTAACTAGCTGTATCCCTGGGATCCTTGTAGAGCCCCCCTGCCTTCCACTAGCCACAATAGAGTCAGGAGGATGCGATCATTGGCTTTGATTAAAAGTGGTGGGTGGTGTGGGCGGGAGGCGACTAGAGCCGCGGTGGTGCGAAGGGGCGGTGCGAAAGCCGTGAGAGGAACCAATCAGCGGCGACTCTGGGTTCTTGCGGGCTCCTCAGAGGCTCTGCGGGAGTGGAAGGACTGGAGTTGCTGGCTGCCTCCTCCCTGCTGCTATCGCCTAGGCGCCGAGCCTCTAGGGACGCCGCGCAGGTCTCCAGTTCAGACTGCTTTGCGCTTCTGTGGGGACCCTTGCGCAAATATGTCCAGAGCCTATAAAGTGGTGCTGAGGGGGCAGAGGGCCACTGAGTGGGTGGATGTGGGGTGTGGGAGGCAGGACCAAGGGAGGCAAATGGGCGACTTGCTTCTCCTCACGTTTGTTCCAATTAGCACCAAGTTGGCAGACAACCCACAAGCCCACGGTGCCTTCGCCCACCGTCCCCCATCACATTCTCTGCATTTCAGAATATTCTGACTGTAAGGAAACTTCAGCTCCCTCTGGTAGGTTCAAGAGGAACAGACACTTGGCACCACCTTCTAGCAGTAACACTGCGTGGATGAAACCCGGGGATCCTCAACTGCAGCGCTCTAACCAAACTCTGCACCCTTCAGAGTGAGGCTGGAGTGGAGGTCGGGTTTGGGGGGGAGTAGGGTGGCTGGACAGAGAGGCCCCTGGGGGAGGGGCGGGTGGCGCCGAGGAGCAGGATGCAGGAGGATTGCTTGTGCGACTGCATCTAAAGCAGACCGGTCCAAGGAGTTCTGCCAGGGACATCACCGCCTGCATTGCGTCGGACCTGACCATCTCCAATGTGAAATTCCCGGGGAAGGTCGCGCGCGCAGCTAAGGGCCGTGCGTGGGCGGGGCTGCGGGCCACCGGGGAAGAGGAGTTGGTGGTGGGCTTTTCGAGGAGGAGAGGAGGGGAAAAGAAGAAAAGCTGTGCTGGCAAGGATGGGAACTGAATGACAACCCCCCTCTGCCAAACCACCCCCTCATATTTTCCATCTACCTCCTCGCTCCTGCCCTCCCCCGCCCTCCCCAACCCACGCCCGGGTGGGCCAATCGCTGCTCCGCATTCCAGGCGCTTTCTCAGGTTTCTGCTGATCTTGCAGCGAACAGAAATGGACCGAGCGGACCTGCGGCCACACGCACTCTGCCCCACTCCGAGCGGCTGAAGGCTCCGGGCGCGCCGCGGAGCGAGGTCCGTGCGGTGGTGCGGACACCCGAGAGCCATGTAGAGCCAGGCTTTGGGCCGCCCGCCCCCCTCGGGATCGAATCAAGGGCTCCCGTAGTGTTCGGAGGGGGCGAGAGTGCTGCTTATCGCCATTTGCTTGGGTGACTCGGAAGAGGGTGGCCTTTTTGCTTTTCCACCCTGCATCCTCCGGAACTCCCTGCACCGGAGAGAGGACAGCGCCTCCAGGTTGCTTGCACCATGTGAGGATGGGGGTAGGGAGCGGACATTTCCTCCATAGCTGCTCAATAAAACGATCGGACCTCTGAGAGGGGAAGGACGCGGACCACGAGGGGCCCGGTGCCTCTCGGATGCTGCTGTGGAGGTGGCCGTTGCTCGCTCCGGCTGCTGCAAAGGCGACCTGCCGCATTCCGACTCTCCGCCGACTCAGCACCGCCCCTGCGCCAAGCCGGCCCGCCAGGTAGGAAGCTCCCCAGTTCGGGGTTGCAGAATCCGAGGTTAAGGTGACAGGGTGGGGGAGGCTGAGGGTGAGGGGTTGCTGCCCAGGACCCGAAGCTCCTCCAGTATCTCTAAGCGCCTTTCCGATCTCCAGTTTAACGAAGTTGTAAACAGATCGGCTGTTGGGCATTGGGGAAAAGTGGGATGGAAGATTTCCAAACTTGGATTTCTGGGTGTCTGTTGTGTGTCTGTTTGTGCGTATGTGTTAACCCCAGTAAAAGTCCGGTGTGTTCTACAAAAGCTAGTAGTCTGTGCTCTTCGGTGTCTATAGGTTCGTCCCATCGGAATGCTTCTGATTTTCTACCCTCGTATCACTTTTTATTTCTCTGCAGCGTCCATCGATCGCCCCGTGGGAGCTTAGAAGGCGGCAGGCGAAGAGGGGTAGGAGGGGGGAGAGCCAAGGAGCAGCAAAGGGGGTGACAGGCGTGGGGATCTGCTGAGTTGGCATTGCACCGGGTCCTAGGAGGGCTGCAGGAGGGGAGGGGAGCTGTGGCGAGCCCCGGAGCGATGGCAGGTGTGCGTTAAGGCAATCAGAGCAGGAAGAAAAACCCACTCACCAACACAAAAAACAGAGCACACCCCCAAAACCCAAGCCTCTCAAAAAAGCTGCACTGGGGGCCCTCAGGCGAGAGGGCTTTCCAAATTGGGTAAAAGGCAGAGTGGAGGAGGGGGAGGTGGTAACTAGCAAAGTTGCAGACCTCTGAACCTTCTGGCTCTGAAGCCCCTCCCCGTGAGCGTGGGGGAGACTCACTCTCCGGTGGGGGGGGCGCTTGGGTCCCCCCCACCCCTCTTCCCTCGCTCCTTCACACCCCGGGCTCTCTCCTGGCCTCCCACCCCTGCACCCTGCTTCCATCATGACGGTGATGTCGGGGGAGAATGCGGATGAGGCTTCGGCCGCTCCGGGTCACCCCCAGGATGGCAGCTACCCACGGCAGGCCGACCACGACGACCACGAATGCTGCGAACGCGTGGTGATCAACATCTCCGGGCTACGCTTCGAGACGCAGCTCAAGACCCTGGCACAGTTCCCCAACACGCTGCTGGGCAACCCAAAGAAACGCATGCGCTACTTCGACCCCCTAAGGAACGAGTACTTCTTTGACCGCAACCGGCCCAGCTTTGATGCCATCCTTTATTACTACCAGTCAGGGGGCCGCCTGCGCAGGCCGGTCAACGTGCCCCTGGACATGTTCTCTGAGGAGATCAAATTTTACGAGTTGGGCGAGGAGGCCATGGAGAAGTTCCGGGAAGATGAGGGCTTCATCAAGGAAGAGGAGCGCCCCCTACCTGAGAAGGAGTACCAGCGTCAGGTGTGGCTGCTCTTTGAGTATCCGGAGAGCTCAGGGCCTGCCAGGGTTATAGCCATTGTATCGGTCATGGTCATCCTCATCTCCATAGTCATCTTTTGCCTGGAGACTCTCCCTGAGCTGAAGGATGACAAGGACTTCACGGGCACCATCCACCGCATCGACAACACCACAGTCATCTATACTTCCAACATCTTCACAGACCCCTTCTTCATTGTGGAAACGTTGTGTATCATCTGGTTCTCTTTCGAGCTGGTGGTGCGCTTCTTCGCCTGCCCCAGCAAGACAGACTTCTTTAAGAACATCATGAACTTCATCGACATCGTGGCTATCATTCCTTATTTCATTACCCTGGGCACGGAGATAGCTGAGCAGGAGGGAAATCAGAAGGGCGAGCAAGCCACTTCCCTGGCCATCCTCAGGGTCATTCGCTTGGTAAGGGTGTTCAGAATCTTCAAACTCTCTCGTCACTCTAAGGGCCTCCAGATCCTGGGCCAGACCCTCAAAGCTAGCATGAGGGAGTTAGGGCTGCTCATCTTTTTCCTCTTCATTGGGGTCATACTGTTTTCTAGCGCAGTGTACTTTGCCGAGGCGGAAGAAGCTGAGTCGCACTTCTCCAGTATCCCCGATGCTTTCTGGTGGGCGGTGGTGTCCATGACCACTGTGGGATACGGTGACATGTACCCTGTGACAATTGGAGGCAAGATCGTGGGCTCCTTGTGTGCCATCGCTGGTGTGCTGACAATTGCCCTGCCCGTACCTGTCATTGTGTCCAATTTCAACTATTTCTACCACCGAGAAACTGAGGGGGAAGAGCAGGCTCAGTTGCTCCACGTTAGTTCTCCTAATTTAGCCTCTGACAGTGACCTCAGCCGTCGCAGCTCCTCTACTATCAGCAAATCTGAGTACATGGAGATTGAAGAGGATATGAACAATAGCATAGCCCATTACAGACAGGCTAATATCAGAACTGGTAACTGCACCACAGCTGATCAAAACTGCGTTAATAAGAGCAAGCTCCTGACCGATGTTTAAAAAGCAACAGGCAAGCAAGCAAAAACCCCAAACAAAGCCCCTGGTGACTCATGTCCCACTCTGTAGATACTTTACTAAACATTAGTCTTTGAATGCTTTATTTAACTGGCAATGCATTGTTGCATTGTGAATTTGGGGAGTGGCCAACCTGAAGCTTTCAAGACCCATCAAAAAAAAAAAACTATTGTCATTTTATTAAAAATGAGAAAAGGAAGTATTTTATAAAACTGGCTTCAATGCTGTCCATGAAATAGTCTGTGTGAAACAAGACTCATGCTTTCCCTGAACTGAAATATTTCCAATCTTTTGGCATAAGTTTTTTTTTAAACCTAAAAATCAGATGACCACTTAGGAATACACAATTCAGATTTGCATGGGACTCCACTCTAAAGTCTTTGCAAACTGCACACCACATTTCAGCTAGTGTTCTCTGTGGAACACTTAGCAGCCTCAGTGGTCAGTGAACAAATGCTTTTTTTTTTTTTTTTTTTTTTTTTGCTCAACAGAACCGCATACAAGGCAACTAATTAAGACCGGTTCTCAGAGCACCATATACATCTGTTACCGGTCCCAGTCTGCGGGATTTTCCATCTGCCCCAATCCAGTCTATTCTCTAAGAAAAGGGTAACTTGATTAAATGATTCATCTGTAGGGCTGCTAAGTTCTCTCAACTGCAGATGATCCAAATACAGGTCTTTTCTCACTAATCCTGCACCCTGACCCCTGACCTTCAGAAGTGGATGCAAAACCTTACCACCCTACCTACCCTCTTTATTGCAAGAGCACAAGAGTTAAATGGTAAGCATGTTTGAATCTGATAACATTTATTTTATAATAGCATGCCGAGACAGTTAACCCAGACAATAGGGAATAAGCTTACGTTGAAATTGACTCTTCTAAATACAGGCCCTTTTTCATTTGCATTCACCGAAAGTGCACTCCTTCATTTATTAACTCTTTTCTTAGCAACTAAAGTACTGTATTTAAGTACATATGTTAGTCAGATGGGAACAATCCCTTTTTGGAGCTCAAAGCATGTTCTCTTAGTCAGCATTATGGCCTATTTGATTAAGATGTACCTTGACTTAATTAATGCATGATTTCAGTAATAAAAATTAGAAAATACTAAAAATCACAAGTCTGTGGGATGAAAGGCCCAAAAGAAACAATGGGGGTGGGGGTGGGGGTGGGGGACACTCCCGTCAATTTTCCTGCCTTTGCTCAGGGAAATGTCAAGCTTCTGTGCAGGTATAGGCAGAGAGAGGACCAATATGCCCATCCTTTAAGGGAAAACTGTGGAAAACTAAATAAGTCATCAAGGTATTTAATACACCTAAGACAAGCATTCTTTCTAGCTGAACATAACTACAAGCAAAACAAACAACAAAAAAAGGTGCAATATTGCATGGTTTTTTGGTGCATTCCTAGGATGTAAGTGATAATGTTTATCTCTTCATGCACCCAGAGCAGAGCTGATTTCTTTTTGCAGTCATGATTTGAAGTCTATAGAGACTTCAGCCCTCCCCTTGAGGCTCCCTGAAGAAACTCAGCCAATTGATTTAATAGTTGCTTAGTGCCTTTATCTGTACCCACAGTGAACTGCAGGAAGTGCCTCCATAACTCAGCTGGGAAGTCATTTAACAAAGGGGAGGAAGGGTTGGGGCACAGACCTTTCGCTTTTTGGTTTTGTTTGTTTTTCCATCCTCACTCTCTCACTTCACCACTGTGAGAAGACCACACCACCCTCTGAGCCCCAAAGAAGAGAAAGAGAAAGCGGGTGCTGCCTCTCTGGACATCTACGGGACTTGGTCTCTTTGGCAGCCTGACTCTGGATATGAACTGAGACCCGTCTTTGAACTGGACGTGAACCGTAAACCTGTTCTGTACTGTTTTGTTTCTTTTTCTTCTCCATCAGAAGGCAAGAGAAATGTTTTGGGGAACGTGGAAGGCCACTCTGGACAGACAAAGCTTCCTCAGGTTCAGTGGTTCCTTCTTCCCACTCGCTCCCTGTCAGCTACAGCACTTTGCAGATCTCCGATAGTCTGGTCTTTGGGGGTATCATTGTGAACCGTGGGAGCACTTAGCTCACAGTGACCTTACATAGGCCAGCCTTCTTGGCCAACCTCCTCTAGATATCTCCTATGATGCTCCTATGACTGTCCCACATAGAAGTCACTTTACCGGCTGAACACCTGACGGCTGCTGCCCCAGCCACTGAATCCAGAGAATGATGGGGACCCTGTGTCCAGCTGAAAGATTGCCATATCACACAGGCTCTGGAGTCCAGCAGCTATTCACCAATGGAGAGGCAGTCGTTGTCTTTTTAAGGACGGTAGAGTGGGGAACCTTCATACTGCTTTTAGCATGTGGCTGCCTACTACTGTCTGCCTTACATCCTTGCCTGGCTTCTTCTGGAATCTTCCCTGGTACTTCCATTCCTTTACCCCATCCAGTCTTCAGAGAAGTGAGACCATCAACCAAGAAACTATGACGACATCCAGGCTGTCTAGCTCAACTGAAGGAAGATGGACATTTTCTTTCCCTGCACAACTTTTGTGAGTATTCAGGGTGAACACAACACATATCCTGGAAGATGAGGGACTGAGAACTGCCAACCTCTGACTATAGGGTACTAAACCCTCCTGTGTGTTGCTCACTCTTTGAACCTTAGATCATCATTCTGATCTTTGCTTCTACATGCTTGCAAGTCTCCAGTTGGGGGCAAAATGCCAACTCCTCCAGTCTCCAGGGATATCTTGTAGTTTTATTTTGACTCTGAGATCTAGGACACAACAGAACTCTGTCAACAGCAATAATCCACTCGGTACTATGGGATGGATGGCTTAGAGGAGGAGACAATGAGGCCAAGACTGATCAGCCAGCCCTGGACACTTGGTGTGCCTCTTGGAACTATGCCCTGGACAGGTTGAATCCTCTGTATACGTTACAAGAAAAAAGTGCTGCATGTGGTGAAGTGGTCTGCCTGGGGTTGGGGATGTGCTGTTGCTGTGCATATGGAGTGGATGGGGGATTTGGATGCTGGTTATCCATCTGTAGCTCATTGCAGTGAACATGATGACAAGTACAGGGATGATCTGTGTAGCATAGGCATGCGACCTTTGACCAAGCTCTTACCCCTGCAGTGAAACGTGCTGAGATGTCTTTGTAGACCTGAAGGTGCACTTAACTAAACTGCCTACTAAGGAATGACTCATTTGGTCCACTTCATGACTCCCTTTCCCAGGCTTTTTGCCCTTTCACCCCTTCTTAGGTACTGAGCCTTGATAGCTCATGCCCTGATGCTTATTATACCCGTTTTCTCTGAAAGGAGAAGACTTATGATGCACTGATAGCCATAGCCCGGCTCTTCCAACATGCAGGGCCCTAGTTCAATAGGGTGCCCTTGGAAGGGTCGGGTCATCCTGTGGCTATTAGCCATCCCAGAATCTCTGAAGTGCTTAATTCACTTCAAGCGATCTGAATCAGAGAGACCAAAGATACTCATTTCCTCTGTCCTCAGATTTCTAGAAGACTGACTAGAGCCAGGAAAGGGTTTGTTTTGGTTTGGCTTTTCTCTCCCCTTTCTCCACCTGTGCACACCCTCACCTCACTCCCCCTTGAGACTTGAATTCTGAAGCTCAGTGACATCTGTTCACTGGGAGTGTTTATGACTTAGTCCAGAACAGCAGGTCAGATACTTCTCCCACACTGTAGTCAATGAACAGTCATTTCTCTACAATGGAACTGTGTTGTGGCTTTAGATTCTGCTGTGGTAGAACTGAAGTACAGAGGTTAACACAGCCTTGATCCTCTTGAGAGCTAGAACAGAAAAAAAGTGTCTGAGTGGTGGCTGAGAAATTTTCCTAAGTAGAAATGATGTTCAACCCAGAAAGGACTTTCTTCATGTCGGGTGTAGTTACAAATTCTTCAAATTAGTGTCTAAAAGAATCAGTAAAAAAATTAGTTTTCAACCTCATGTTCAATATAGGAGTCCTCAAAACACATTTTTAAAGAGGCAACTTTGAACTTTAATCTCTTGTTTGGTAGATTGGATTGAACAGAAAGTAGAAAGGGAACATCAGCAGAAGGCAATCCCCCGTTTTCTCCCAGGAATGACTTATTCCTGGGAGTGGTGAGAACTGGTGGGCGGTGACCATCCATGGTATAAGATTGTTAGAAAGAGTATAAACTGCCAAACAACCACGTTATCTTCCAGCCTTTTCCAAGCAAGAGTGAGGCCTTTTGATGTTTATATTCATTTTGAGAAGACAGACAAGCTTGAATTTGAGGGGCAGACACAAGCTAGGTTGAAATGTAATCTCAGGAGGTAGACTCTCACCTATGGTGTGGTCCAAAAGTACTTACATTTACAGCATGGAACTTCAGGGTATATGCAAACGTGTCTAGAATGACTCAGGAAAATCTCCAAGGAATGTACCTTACTTACCACTTTTGTAAAGAAGCAAGCAGGAACTGAATTGCTAACCAAAACCAGCCCACTACCTTGGGCCACTGTGCAAACTCATTCAGGGCATGGATAAGGTTAAAAGCCTTGAGAGCAAATGGCAGCCTCTTTGCTCATTGACTCTTGGGGATGCCCGCGTGCAAGCAAAGGGTTAGGCTCTGCTGCCCTTAGGACAGCTTTGAGGAGGTCAACCCTGGTCACAGTGATTTTTCTTTGGGAGTTAACAGGGAATTCGTGGTGTGAAACTTCAAAGGATCTAGAGAAGTTTTGTTCCTAAATCACAGAAGAAGAAAAACGGAATGAGGAAAGGAAATAAAACAAGAAAAGCCCTTGCAGAATGTATGCTAGGTCATAAGTGGTCTTCCCTTTCCCAAACTTGTAAGAGTCTCTTTCTTCTTCAGTGCACTGTCTAGGGACTGTTGATGCAGCAGCCACAAGTGACATGGATGCTGTGACATACCTCTAAGATTAAAGATAAAGTATCCCTGAGGCTAAAAGCTAAAGTCGAGAAGTGTCCATTTGAAGTGCACCCTCAGGACGACAAACCATTGAAGCTGATGCTGTTCCGTTTTGTTTCTTGGCTTTGCCAGTCGCTTCCTCCTTGAGTTAAGGACGTGTCTCATCTCATCTCCCCTGCACTTGCCCTGCCCTAACCGTTTACCATGTCAGGTCGAGGATAGTGAGTGTTACGAAGGGAGAACCTAATGATGCGCATAGTTTTCATCTATGCAATTTTACCTGGTTCTGTCATTTCATGATCTGTTCATATTTGGCATCAATTAAAGATAATTTTTAAGGATCTTATCATGGAAATCCCTTGACTGTTTCTTTGTGTCTTGTCTTAATTGGTCTTTTGGGGGCCCTCTGCTCATGCCATCTGCTTTGGGGTCTATTTAAATGACATAATGGTGATTCAAGGTAGATGCCAGGGAGTGACCTCATTTTCTTTGGGGCTGGTGAACAGTTGCTGCCATCCAAAGAGGTGCTCCAGGTTTGCATCTTGACGATCAACTCACTTATTCCTGGGGGTGGTGAGAATTGGTGGGTGGTAACCATCCAGTGTATAAAATTGTTAGAAAGAGTATAAAGTTTTAGGTAGGATTCCAGACCCTTGAAATGACCTGTACAAATGATGGGGAATCCTGTTTTGAAAAGGGCAAAGAAATGAAGCCAAAGAGAGTAGAACCGTTAGTTATTCTTGATGAAATTGCTTTGAATTGGAACAGTGTTTCAGCCCTGTGCATGAAAGAAGTGTGTGTGTGTGTGTGTGTGTGTGTGTGTGTGTGCATGTATATGCTCAGTCATGATATCAAATGACTTGTTAGATACACAGTGCTATTAGTAGTGATTTTGATGTAGAAAGACAAAAGATCCTAGGTGCTCTTTACACACATTTCCTTACCTCGTTCTCTGTGTGGTTAACTTTTCTTTCTTCACTTTGAACAAACGACTTGATGCATTTCCTAAAATTTAGACCCCTCTCCTTCCTTGCGAATATCACATCTTATTCCACTTCTGTGTCAGAGCAAACAGGATTCCATGCTCAGGACAGGGTTCTGGTTTGATCCTAGTGCTCTGGGTGCCTGGGCACCATCATGGAGTTGCCTTGCACCTTGGTGGCATGGGTAATCTGGAGATGGAGTCTACTTTTGCTATAGAAGTTGCTACCAGAAGCAGAGTCTGAGGCTAGGAAGGAAGCTGCCTGTGAATTTTCAGTTACGGTCAAATTATAGGTCAGGCTAAGCAAAGGAAGGAGAGAGCTAGTGCATGCTGATAGCCCTGGAGACATACATGTGAGGTACAACTTCCAGTATGTTTCTCAGCGCCCAGCCTTAGAATAGTCTAGAAGGCAAACAGAGCTAGGTTGATGCCAGAGGCTGCACTGTGACTGGAAGCTGTGGTGTTCATGGAGCATTTAAAAAGTAGTCATGCCAGTTTTAGGGGGAGCCAAACAGAGAGATGAGAGCAGACAGCTGGACGGGATTGAGTCGCAGCCCCTTTGTGGCTGATCAGGTAGCTGCTTGCTGCAGTCAGTCTGTTTTGAGATGTTGTCGAGGCTGGTGTGTGGAGGAAGATTAGTGCCAGGCTGTGCAAAGTGCCTGGCTGCAGGTCTTAGGAGGGCAGGACGCAGCATGGTTGGGCTGGTCACCACCAAGCCCCATTGTGAACCAGCTGAGAACTGGCTTTCAGAGCATCCTTCTTCATTCATTGGGCCTAAGGTGGTGCTAGTGGCTGTGTGCACCATTATCTGACACTCTTGGGAAAGAGAGGACAGTGAGGCTTAGGACCAAGCATGCCATTCACTCATCCCACTTTTAGGGGTATAATAATACTTGCATTTTAAAAAGGAATCTTAGAATTGAGGAAAATAAAAACCTTTTGGTTTTTAACAGATCACTAGCTTCTACCAGTACAAATGCTAAGATGGTCACCAGATAGCATCGTAGGCCTATAGGAAAGCTTTCCCCATTGTGCTGGACCTGCCTATCTGATGCACCCACCAAGGTATTTTAAACTTGCCTTGATTTATGGCTTTCTTTGTTCTGTAAACTATAAAACTTCATGAAACTGCTTCCACATTGGAACATGGAACTTTGGGGTAACCTAAGTCTGTGTTCCTGGGTTCGTGGCCACTTAAAATGGCTCCAGGATAGAGAGACAGAAACCACCTCTTATTCCCTGCTTCAAAGACCAACCAACCAACCAACCAACCCACACACAAAACCCAACTTGGTTCTTTGGGATGAGGATGTAGCTCAGTTGGGTAAACTACTAAAATAGACCCATCAACAATGACCATAGTGCTTTTGCTGTTTGGTTTCCTGAAATCCTAACTCTTTAAATTTGCAAAGTTCTTTTGCACCAGAACTCTGGCTAGTCTCCCTCTCCCTTTCCCTATCTCTCTCCCTCTGTCTCTGTCTCTCCCTCTATCTCTATCTCTCCCTCTATCTCTCTCACTCTCTGTCTCTCACTCTATCTCTATTTCTATCTCTCACTCTATCTCTATCTCTCTCCATCTCCATCCCCATCTCCACTCCTTCTCCATCTCCATCTCATCCCCATCTCATCTCCATCTCTATCTCTATTTCCATTTCCATCTCCATCCTCATCTGTCTCCATCTCTATCTCCACCTTCATGCTGGGGAGCAAAGTTGGAGCCCAGCATGCATCAGGCAATCATTCTACCAACGAGAACCTTTAGATCTTCTTTTAATAATTTTTTTTAATCCCACATGGTCTTGGCTGTCCTTCCTCAGCACTTACTTTGTTCTAGAATATCTTGGAGATGCACTACTCAGGAGAGCATTGTGTTCTGGAGGTCATTTGCCCAGCGAGGGCAACTTACTGAATGAGGTTCAGTCTTCCCCTTCTTCCTCTTCCCCCTCACACCTCTCTACCACAAACCTCTAGAGTCACTAGCAACCCTTTGCTTAAAGTCGTAGGCATAGCCTTTCCCCATAAGGTGCTAATAGCAACACTTCAGGTCTGTGTAGCTCTCTTTGCAGTTTCTAAATCACCCTTTCCTTAATTATATTGCTTCCTCCCCCCACCTGCCTCCCTCATGGATTAGATGGGGCTGTTGTGAGTATTCCTGTTTTATAGACTAAAGGACCTGCCCAAGGTGCAGGGTGGAGGGGTGGTGTGGGTTTATGGTGGAGTTGAGGCTTGGTGTCTAGTCATGGTAGAGCATTTGTTGAGCTGACTGACTCATGGGAAAGGCTGACACAGTGAGGAAAGGGCACAGAGGATGCTCATAGGTGCTTGGCTTCTTCTAACTGCTCTCATTTCTGAAAAAGAAATATAATCCCCCCGAAGTTGTATGGGTTTTGTGAGAGATACTAGGACCACGTGTTTAGTACATTCTAATGTGTTATAGGAATTTGAGATAGCAATATGTTGTTAATTACAGAAGTGGAGGAAGGCACTGCATAGGGGATTAGCAGTAGTTAATTCCTCCTGGTAGCAGGAGCTCTGTTTTAGAGAAAGAATCCAGGGAAAAGAGATGCTTCAGTCACGTGCCTAGCTGGGTGATGGTGAAGTTTGAAGCTCTGGTGGGGGTACATGTTTCAAGAGGATACTTCAGTACATTTTGCACATAATACTAGGCAGTCAGCAGTCCCAAGATGCTTGGCCACCCTTCCTAATTCTGTCCCTCCCTTGCTTTTGGCATGAATTCTGTTTGCCATCTTCAGACCCTAAATACCAAGGGCAGACTCTGCCTTGCAATATGTTGAGGGACCAGAAGGTATGTGATAATGATCTCAGTTTGGATTGCAAAATGTTGTCTGGTTTGATCCCCCTCCGCTCTTCCACCTGCGAATATTGAGAAATAAAGCAAGATGTTGCTTGGAAATTTTTCTCATATGCTTGTCTGAGAGACATTTTATAAATATATTAAAAGAAACTATTCTTAACTGTCCTCACTAAAAATAAAACAACGCTCATGAGCATCTATGAGTCAATATAGTCTTTTCCTGAATAGCACGCACCACAGAGATGCTGATAAAACTGGTACATTATAACATTTCTATGGTGGTCTAGCCCTTACCTCCTCCAACTGGCTGCATGTAAACCACAGTGAAGCTCTGGCAGCTTTCCCTAAGGCATTTTGTTGTATGTAGTTGAGCGAGAAGTTGGAAGAATCTTTGGTTCATGAAATGTTTTTCTGGAGAATAACCTTCAGGGGCTAAATTGAGTTCTTTTGCCTATTAACACCTTTTAAAAGTAGATTTTATGTGGTATGCCTGTATTTGCAATAGTAGATGACCCATTCTCATTGTTCAAGCCCACTCTAGGAACGTCCCAGGAAAGTCTAATTTATTGCCACCCCCAGGAAAGTCTAATTTATTGCCACATCCCAGGAAAGTCTAAATTTATTGCCACCTCCCCCCGCCCCAGAATTAAAATCAGAGATGACCAAGAGACCAAGAAGAGGACAGGCTTACATTTAAGATAATTGTTTTGAGCTTAGGGACAAGACCATTTGATAATAAAAATTCTTATTGCTCAATATAGTGAGCTAAGAATGTGGAAACCCAAGACACTTCAACTATTTCCAAGGTAGAGATTGCTCTCCCCACCCACTGTGTTGTTCCATGGCATGCCATCATTTCTCTGCTTCAGTGAGGAAGCAATGTTGTTTTATATGAGTTTCGTAGGGAATCAGTCTGAGACTCAGATTCACCATACAGTATGTTCCCCCTTCGCATTAACAAGCAAAACCAGTTCTTAATCTCAGAGAAAGTTGTGTGTATGTCAACCCTTCCAAGATGAGACGCCCACCTCTGTTTTTGAAAGATTACAGGATATTAGCTTATTGTTAAAGGATGTTTCTAATGAAACTGGAATAGCTGTCTCTGAAACCCAACAGGATGAAGATCACATCAATTGATTTAAAGAATAATACCCTTGGGACGGGAGATAGATCACCCAGTAAAGACACTTGCTGTACAAATATTAGGGTCTGAGTTTGAATCCCCAGAACCCGTGTGTCTTAGGGTTTCTGTTGCTGTAATGAAAAACCATGGCCAAACCAACTTGGAGAGAAAAGGGTTTATTTGGCTTCCACTACCACTTCTTAGTCCATCACTGAAGGAAGTCAGGACAGGAACTCAAACAGGGCAGGAACCTGGAGGCAGGAACTGATGCAGAGGCCCTGGAGGAGTGCTCCTTACTGGCTTGCTCGTCATGGCTTGCTCAGCCTGCTTTCTTATAGAACCTAAGACTACCAACCTAGGGACAGCACCACCCACCATGGGTTGGGCCCTCCCCATCAATCATTAAGAAAATACCCTACAGGCTGATCTCATGGAGGCTTTTTCTCAATTAAGGTTCCTTCCTTTCAGATGACTCTAGCTTGTCAAGTTGACATAAAACTAGCTAGCACAACATGTAAAACTGGGTACAGTAGTGCTGATCTGTAATCTCAATAATCTACAGTAAGGTGGGAAACTGAGGTAAGGGAATACCTGGGAGCTTTCAGGCAAGCTAGCCTGGCACATGCAGCAGTGAAGCAGGAGGCCCTGCCTCAGACTAGGTGGATGGCAAGGGCTGATATTTGAGGTTGTTCCCTGATCTCCACATGTGTGCCATGGCATGCACGCATGTGCACTCACACATGAAAATGTGTGTGTATGTGCATACATACCGAGATGAAAAAAGTATTTCTTACATGGATAAAATCAAGCATGGGATCTTACCATTCAATCTTTGTGTTGGTCATTCTAAAACCACACTAAGTTGCCATCACACAGTCAGTGTTGTTGGGAGAACTCATCAGAACAGGATATTTAAAGCCAAAGCATCCACTGTAGGTGAAGCAAGAGTGGACACAGGCTGTTTAGCATGTAATAGTCAGCCACCTGACTTTGTGATTCTCAAGGGTTTACAGCAAGAGGATGGGGGAGTGTGGACATGCTAACATTTATGTGCTTGACAGCAGGGTGTTTGGCCAGAACATTTTTCAGGTGAGTGCTTAGAAAATGAGCTGGCATGGGGAGGCTGGAGACACTTGACTTATTTGGTGAGTAGTAAGAAGTGAATTAATTGCTGATGGTTATTATGCTCATTAATGCCCATGGTTATTTTGATGGCTGAAACAATGGCTTGTTGGTTAATTATATTACTTGTTAAGTGATGGACTCTTAAGCTAAATTGTGATAGAATTGATTGCTGTACTATAGACAAAATTATCCAGGAAGTTTGGTGGCATTCACTAAGATAGACTTTGCCATCCACATAAACGTTGACGTGGGCACTTCTTGTACAGTCACACACATCTACAATTACTTCAGGAGGTCCTGTACATCTTAGCAAGTTTCAGCAAGTCTTAACTTCTCTAGCTGAGTTGACATTTCATCTTCTCTGTACTGAGATCAGGTCTCCAATCTAGAAAACCCAGTAGCTGAGGTTATCAACAAACTATTGTTTATATGTTCTCTCTTTGGGGGATGAATCTTCATTGTGGTTTGTTTGGAGAGTGGTTCTTAGCTTAACCAAAATAGTTTATTGGCAATTAGGTTTCTACTCAAGACCCACAGGCTGAACTCTTCGACATAACAAAGTTCTTCATCCATTCTAGTTAAGACCGTATTAGTACATCTCTTCACATATATTCCCACTTCCTTGAGGTTGGTATCTACTTTTGCTAGTAGATTGCTGCACTTGCTTTTTGGACCTGTGGGTTATTATTGACTACATCCTGATCACTAGGAATGATGCCTACACACCTTCTAATTTTCCGTGAGACTTTTCATGGTTGTTTTACTGCCACATTAACGAAAGGGGAGGAGTGAAACTAGGCACTAAACTTTAAGATGGAGAAGCAGGATTCCACAGAAAGTTAGGCTGGTGAAAGAGTTTATATAGTTGGAATTATATTCCAGGTACTTTCCATTACTTTCTCACGTTGCTAGATGCACATTTACCACTTACCCATGTCCCTAGAGAGACACCTGTCCACGGCTTCATTTCATGTATCATCACATATCTACACGCATGTGACCCACCCATGCATGTACACACACATCCACACACTGTGATCTCTACTCATCTAGCTGTCCTTGAACTTATGGTGCAGGCATTGCCTGTGCTATAGCACAGGTCTACATCAGCCCTCCTGGGATGGCACTTTCAATGATAGTGATGGTTTGGTACCATGCCCTTTCAATGAGGCAAAAACCTAATTTATGAAGACTTCGTGAGAACATTTTCCACTTTGCAATGAGAGAATCTGTCATGTGAAGGAAAATTGACCTGGGGAAGTTGGGAACATTATTCTCTGGACCCTGGGTATTCAATACAGTGACTGTGATGAGGGCCTCTTTGATTCTGCCCTGCTTGGACTAACATTTCATCTGCTCTTCAGGTCCCTTGAAGGCACAGTGAAAGATAGTGGGTCCAGGACAAAGTGGAATCCTAAAAGGACTGACCTGTGGCCCTCTCTGAACACTGGTTCAATTCCTACCTGCCCCATTTCTTTTCTTGTGTTAGATTCAAATAGTAGATGCTTTTTATCCTGCTCAGGAAGGGCCATTCCTAAATAGAACACTTAAGCTTAAGCTATCACCTTGAATGTGCAGGAATTTGGGTTTGTGGGCCAATCATATACTTCTTCCCTAGTCGAAGACTTTTACTTTCTGATTTATAAACATAGGAAGTAATAAGAACACCTGTTCTGGCCATGCTACATGGCTGAATCACTGATGCCAGGCT
Source organism: Peromyscus attwateri (assembly GCA_902168425.1). Taxonomy (NCBI): domain Eukaryota; kingdom Metazoa; phylum Chordata; class Mammalia; order Rodentia; family Cricetidae; genus Peromyscus; species Peromyscus attwateri. Next base: position 24,553 of record CABHPP010115763.1, read on the forward strand.
GTATTGATGATTTCTGAGGACAGTATTTTGCTCTTGCAAGTCTGAGCAACACTCGTCAAATTCATGTGAGTGGAAGACATCATAAAAATGAATGAATACTTGTGGGATATTATATATGCAATTTAGTGTCAGTTAAACCCACAGATTTGTTTGTTTGGGCCATTCCCCTAAACCCTAGTTTTCCCTAAGCCCTAAATTTACAGATCACATTTGCATTCATCTGTCAAAAAAAAAAAACCTACCAAATTCCCTGATGTCCGAGTTAGAGGGGAAGGGTAGCCAGTGTTCCGCTTATATCTTTAACAGCTTATGAAGGACTTCCACAAGGGTTATTTATGTGAACCCAGGGCTAGCCTCTTAGGTAGCAGGTAAAATATTCTACAGCTTTCCAGGTGAAGACAGAGTTCCCGGAACACAGATCTGGAAGTGGAGAAGTGTGCAGGAGTGTTATTGGGCAATGATCCTGGGTTGATACTTGAGGGGAGAATTGGAAGTAGGGTGGGCAGAGAGGAAGCTGAGCTGTAAGCATCTAAACAGAAGCTCAGCCATCCTTGTAGGAGGCACTGGAACCAGGGTGTTCTTTCAGGTTGTCTTTATTTGGCATGTGAAGGCCAAGGCTTCATGTTTTCTCATTAACCTATGTTTGGACACAGCTGCTTTGGGAAGGAAATGACCTTGGGGAAGGTAGTTCTCTTGCTGTAAATCATCCCTGAAGAGAGCTAAGAATGTTATGTAAGCTGGGGGGATTAGGAGACCAGACTGGTGTGTGAAAGCATGCCCCATGAAGGGGCAATAAGCTTGTGTGTGGCCCAAGGAAAGGCACCATGGAAAGCAAGGTGAATGGGCGAGCAGATGGAACATTCCGGGTGGGTCATCTGCTTCTAATGACCACTCGTTGACTGTAGTTTATAGATTGACTTGTTAAATGGACAAAGTGCTTCGAAGGCCCCTGGAGATGCTCCATTCTAATGCATGGTAGGCCTCCTCCAGCCTAGCCTGAGCTCTTGCGTATGGATTGAATTCAATTATTAATCAGAGGCGATGGGTGATGCTGGCTAATGTGGCCTAATGGCACAGGCTGGGGCGTCACACTCCTTTGTAATGTGTGTTCTGAACACAGGCTTGGCTGGAGTGCATGCAGCCTGCTCCTCCCTGTGTCTGGACACCTCTGCGGTGTAATGCTTCGAGGGCCCAGAGAAGTGCATGAAACCACTGCGTGACTTAATGCATCTGTGCAACCTTAGCATTTCCTCTTAATGTGTCACAGGGATGATAGAGCAGTACCTGGAAGGGAGCTGGTGGGAAGGAACCTTTTAAAGCAGACTCTCAACCCTCTGGGCACTGTCACTGGGCCCCTGAGTATTTTCGTCGCCCATTTAAAATTACCCTCAATGGACTTCATACATCTGTATCCACATTAAGAGAGTCAGGTTGGCATGTGGAGCAGAAATGATAGTTATTTAGAATTTTTTTTCATCTGAAAATAGACCCCAGGGAAGTAATTGTTCAGGCAGCTTTGCCCCTGGATCTAAAGGAACTCCCAGGCTCTGTGCTAAATGGTGATTCCCAGAACTCTCAGGCTTCAACCTGTGAGCAGAGAATTTGCATTTTGGGGGGAAAAAGAGAGAGAGAGGGAGACCAGCTTGTTGCATCAGAGACAAGTAAGATTCAGAATAGACTTGAAAGGATTCATAGAGCAAACAGGATTCCCCAAATGTCTGCCATTGTGTTCAGTCATATCACAGTTGTGTTGGGAATCTTAGCAGTTTAGTGCTTGACTTCTGGAATAAAATGACAACTTCGGGCTTAGTAATAAATCCTATTAGTTGAAGGGTCTCTGCGATGTCAGACTAGATTAGCCATTTTTAAGATAAGTCATTTTCAGAGATGTCTAGGTTCCAAGGGTGTCTTGGTATTGCTAAGATCACAGGCCATGAAGTAAGCAGGATCCCTAAATCTCTGAAGGAGGCGGGGGAGGTAGAACAGCCATCTGACTTTTAATAAAAAAAAAAAAAACCCTTTAGCCATCAGTAAAAAGAGTAGTTTATTATGATCTTATTTCTGACTCAGGCTCTTCTAGAAAAGTGCCTACTGGGAAAGACTGAGCCGGAACAGAAGAGTTCATTTCTTTCTAGAAACTTCATCTCCTTCTTCCTAGAAACATGAGCAAGCTCCCCAAACTGATTGATTCTTTCAGGGCTCAAAACCCAAAGGGCTCTAACCAAACGACATCATTACCATCGATGTGTGCAACTTCTGGTGAAGGAACAAACTGGACAGACACACAGACCTGCAGGCTGCAGGGATGGGACAGACTTGGCAAATTGTGACCTGTATGCCTATCTAAGGCTCAGGACAGAGGCAAGTCTCTGAGTTACCTGTTCCGGATTTCATTTTGGATGAACGCCGGCTGTGTGTGTGTGTGTGTGTGTGTGTGTGTGTGTGTGTGTGTGTGTAAGGGAGTGTGATTTATCATCATTTTTCTTTATGAAAAGTGCACAGATTACTGTCAGGAGGGGGCTCTGTTCTGGACTTCAACATCACAGAGCCTAACTCTTCCAATATTACCATATCAAGCAGCCTGGCTACAATTTAGGCAGAATTCTGCTTCATTCATATACTATTATATGTACAGTTTTTCTCTCTCAGGTCACACAGAAACAAATCTTGAATACAGCTACCAAGTGAGCCATATTACAGGAATTAAGTTCCAGATTGTGAAGAGAAATAAGTGTGATACAGTTGTTATCAATGATTAAAAACAACCCGTAGTGCTGTCCAGGCCAGGTCAGTTTGGGAAGCATCCATCCAGTCTAGAGTTGTAACAGACGATACAACTGTATCCACATTAAGAGAGTCAGGTTGGCATGTGGAGCAGAAATGACAGTTACTTAGATTTTTTTTTCTTCTGAAAACAGACCCCAGGGAAGTACTTGCTCAGGCAGTAACTGTTCAGAAAAGGATGATGCTCCAGACACTGAACACTTCCTGGGTACCAGCTCACTAGGAGGGAAGGGCAAGAGGGACACAACTGTTGCATTTTTGCTTTGAGTTTCTGCAGCCACGGGGAAGGGTGACTCCAGGATCCCAGGGATGCCAGAAGCAGTTTCAGTGGGAATATTCACAGGAATCTGAGCTCCCAAACTATTCATTTAGGTTGTTAAGAGAGTGCCCTTAGCCTTCATAGTTGGTTCTTCTTGGTGATATGTTGAGATGACTCCATTTCATCACAGCATTGAAATCTTCCTATTAAAAGAAGCTAAATGCACTTTTTGATGTCATCTGCAAGCTACTGACCACAGACAAGATACCGATAATGTTTTGGCTGTGTGTCATGGAGCCATCAACTCTCAGAATTCACCTGAGCCTTCAAAGTCCTCTGCTTTTGTACTGGATCACCTCAGCAGCATCCCTGTCATGCTCTTTCTCAGATGTCTTGCCTTGAAGAAGAGTTTCAAATCCAGTTCTTTATCATCATACCAATACATTATAAACTCGTTTGTGCTAATGTCAAAGGGCAGAGCCTTAGGGTCATGCAACTCACTGATAGAAGTCAAGGGAGCGAGGGAGAAGCGATTCTGAACTAGAATTTAGTTCACAAGATCTCATAAGTGATGTAATGCTTAGAATGGTAATGAAAAGCATGATTAACATCTTTTATTCTTATGTTCTGGTTGAGTCAGCCTCTCCTGACTCATTGTTTGTGTAGTGGATGTTAGTAAAATTCACATACTTCCAAAATGCATTTGCTTGTACAAACAGAATACTTGTAAATTGTCAAAAGTCACATTTTTTAACAAGTGTGTGAAGTCTTCTTCCTATAAGATTTTATGTGATGGCATATAAAATACCATCTTATTAGTGTAAGCATTTGGGCATGAGGTAAGTAAACTGAGGCTTTGGTTAGCTAACAGCTGTGGTAGAAAAAAGATGATTTTAGAATCAGCATTCTCTGCTTTGAAGGTACTGATACTTCCAAGTTATGCAGAGAGTTGAGTTCAGACTTCTTAGCGTGCTAACAAGAGACAAAAATAGTCCAGCCCAGCAAACTTGCCACACGAGACTGAACTTCCTTCCCCATTTGTCAGCTAGCAACACTTGACAAAGTCTTGTCCTGTTCAGTCTGCATTCATCCTAACCTCACAGAGCAATGCTTCGTTTCTTGAAGCTGTCAGTGGTGTATTTGTTACTAGGCGATTATGCCTGTAGGTGCACAGCCCATTGCTATCTGGCCCTCCCATTTGATTTTCCATAGACAATATTCAGTCTGTAAAGACCCAGCTGAGGCATCACTACCAGTACATCTCAACATTTAAAAGAAATGTATTTAGAGTCATTCTTTATACCCTGTCACCTCCATTACCCCGAGTTCCACTGGGAAAGGGGTCATGTTTAGCACGCAATGTTTGATAAGCTCTGAATTAATGAGAAAAGAGGTAATTTTTTTTAAGTTGGATGCCGTGGCAAGGACTCAGGGAAATTCTGCAAGCAGGTAAGATTTTTAAGTGCTTATAATATATTATTTATACAACAGCTTTCTTCAAGGAGCTTAATGTTCTAAAGTCTTCAGCTATATTTTCTCCTTCCAGATTAACCATTTGACTTTTGAAAATAGGGTAAATAGTTCTCCATCTGTTATTCCTGTGGGCAGGAAACAGGCTCCTCGCCTTCACATGGCCCCCGGTGTCTTCTTATGAATTTTAAGCTTTGATACAATAAATTAAAAATCACATGGTGGGAAGGATAACCAAATGGAAACAGAAAGGGGAATGGGAGACCTTCCTGGGAATGATGAACCAGGCTCAGACAAGGGAGAAACCTTCAAAATCAATGCCATGTTAATGGCGGACCTCAGGCTGGTAGCCAGAAGGCCCATGTTTATGTTGCTATTCATGGTGCAGTGGGGGCTGCTTTTTGTCTGTCTCTTCTCACTAGACTCCAGGAGTGGTGAAGAGATTTCCATTTAGGCATTCTGATTTTTTTTTTGTGGCGCATAAAAGCAGATTAATTATCTGTAATATATCCATTGTGAAACCAGCCCATACCGAAAAGAAAAGAAAAAAAAGAAATGCAAGTACAAAAAATTCTATCACAAGTGTTTCTTTTTCAACATTTTTTTCCTCCAAAGAAATGGTTTCCAATGAAGACTGAACGTTCTGTGGGGCGGGTGGTATATGGGTTGGACCCTGCCCTGCTTCCCTGAGCCGAGATTGGCTCCGTCACATCAGTCCTGTACAAGTCTTTGGTCCTTTCTGATGTTCACCGCACTTCCCGATTTAGCATCCTCTGATGAATGTGCTGTTGGTGTTTTCCTTCTCCCGCCTCATCATTAGTGAAGATGCTGAGGGAAACTGGGCCCATCACCAATCCACCGAGCACCCCACCAAACACCTCCCACCTCTAGCTGCATAAGCATTTATCGTTACCCTTTGTTTACAATCCTCTCAACTGTTTCTAGCCCATGTGTGGTGCTCATATCCCAGCCAACGCTCAGCCTTGGTCTAGGAGGGAAACAGAATCCTGCACACGCTCTGCAGCTATCCTGTAATCAGTGGGAGAGGCTTGGTTTAGAGAGAGAGAAGGAGAGAGAGAGAGAAAGGGAGGGGCAGTTTGGTGAGAAGTAAGGGCTTTGGTGAGGGAAGAACACAGATGTTTGAGGTCTGCTTTGTTGTTTTAGTGATGGTTTCTAGGGAAGCGGTGCCAAAGTTCACACAGAAGCCAGATGCCCGGAAAGGGCATTCCATTCATCCGCCATAGAGATGCTAACCGCTTTTGCCATCTCGGGATGTATGAAGAGACACTGACGGATGCACGAGTGTGTGCACACCTGTTTTTCTCGTGGGTTAAGAACAGGCTCGGAGCCGGCCCTTACGTCTCAGTTACTTTTATCATCATTGTGACTCAGCACTTGATAAAAACAAGCTAAGGAGAGAAGGGTTTGTTTGGGCTCACAGGCTGACGGGACGGTCCATCATGGCGCAGAAGGCGTGGCGGCAGAAGGGAGGCAACTGGTCCCATGGGAGTCACAGGTGGGCAGCAGCAGGAAATGTTGGTGCTCAGCTCTCTCTCTCTCTCCTTTTTATTCTGTGGGGAATGCCAGACAATGGGATGGTGCCTCCCGTGTTCAGGGTGTGTCTTCCCTCTTCAGTTAAAAACTTGTGGAAACACACATACACACACACACACACACACACACACACACACACACACATGAGAGAGAGAGACATAGAGAGACAGAGACAGAGAGACAGAGAGACACAGACAGACACAGAGACACAGACAGATACACACACACACAGAGAAGCCCAGAGCTGTGTCTCTTATGTGATTCCAAATCCAGTCAAGTTTCCACTGAAGATTAACCATCACTTTAACTCCCAAATGTTCAATGAGGAACCATATTCCTCTGGTCTCTTCTTCAGATTGGATTGTATTTAATTTTGATATTCTAACTCCAGACTCTAGGGAATGGAAAAAACAAATCAGACATTCCCCTGCCATGGGCAGCCTGTTGTGTACTGTAAATACCACAGGGCCAGTGATCTGAGGCATGGGAAGGCAGAGGTCAGATGGTGGAGAGGTTATCTCATTCTGAAAGGAGAGTCTTAGAGAGCCTCCTAGTAGGTAGTGACATTGAGCCTTAAAGCATTCTCGTTTACCCGATTTTTGCTTAATACCACAGAAATCATTTCCTCACAATTCTCTACGCAAGACATCTGAAATCAAGACACCAACAAAGCCGTGATCTCCCTAAAGGCCCCGAGAAGGATTCTCTGGTCACCCTCTGGTGGTCGATGGTGATCCTTGGCATGTACCTGCTTTGCTCCAGTCTCCACCCCCAGTAGACACATGGCCACCTTTCCTCTATGTCTGTGCAAATTTCCCTTATGTTGAAAGCCTTGGGTCACTCGATTCAGCCCCCTGTAACTCAGGAAGCCTCCCTACTGCTCATCATCACTGCCCACCTCTCTCTCCTGCCGTTGGTTATTTGAATGTGTCCATCCTTTTCCCTCTCTTTAGTTACAGTTTTCCAAACTGCATATCCGTTCAGGCACGGATAGATCTTACAGGCCAGTGAGGCATTTCACTTACCCGTCTTATGTCATACCTGTTTAGCTGGAGCAAATCCCTAGGCTGATGGCAACCAAGTGTCTTTAGCCTCTAAACTCCCAAGATACTAAGTTGGCCTCTTTTATGTTCCTTAGTGCTTCATAACTGTCTGTATGTTTATCTCTCACACACTGTACGGCACTCACTGGCAGTCATCACGTTGTCTATACACATTCAATCGTCTAGAAAATATGCTTGCGTACTACTGAATGGGTGAGGAGATGGATGACTACAGAGACAAAGGAACTTTGAACCAATGAGTAGATGACCCTCATAGTTTCCGAACTAACACCAAGGAAAGTATTATGTTTTTTTCCCCCTGAAATCACCCCCTCCCACTTCTTCTTTACAATTGCAACAGATACATAAAAGAAGAGGAGGTCAGAGAATACCAGTTTTAATTATGAAATGGAATATGTTTGATATTTACCGTTTTGTATATACTCCGTTATCTGACTTTTTTGCTCTTTTTTTTTTCCATCATCCTTGGCAGTCTCGGGGATGCAAGCTCCTCTCTTTTGTGAGAGGGCTGGATGGGGTGACACTTAGTTCACTAACACACCCAGAACCCTGAGTTCTACCTGCCTTGGTGTACAGCACTTACACCACTCAGCGAAGGCATGCGAATTTACATCTACATACAGCTTTTTAATCTTTCTGCAGACTGCTGTGTCTTCTCATTCTCCCCTCCCCTTTTAGCCTGTTGATATCACTTACATGTTGTTGGAGTTTGCATACAAAATAGTTCCTCTCAAAGGCTCATGTCTTAGGGCTTTGGTCTTAGCTACTGGTGCAAGTTGGGGGAGTTCTGGAAACTTTGAGAGGTGGGGGCTAGCTGGAGGAAGTAGGTCACTGGAGGCATGCCCTTAGGGATATCTGGCCCCTGGCCACCTCTTGCCTCATCCTCTACTTCCTGCCGACTATAAAGTGAGCAGCCTCTTCTGCCACGTGGTCCCACTGCCATGATGTTCTTCCTCACAATAACACAGGCAGTGACCACAGGTAGAGCCCAAGAAACTGTTAACCAAGATAAAATTCCTCCCTGCAGTTGCTTATATTGGATATTTGGTGACAGCAGTGAGAAAAGTAGCACACACACACACACACACACACACACGCACGCACGCACGCACGCACGCACGCACACGCACACACGCACACAGGCATGCACACATGCACCATATTGCTCAAACTGTATTTTCATTTTCTTGACTAAAGAGAATGTTGGCACTGGCAAAGGTGGAAATACAATTCTTTCTCTTTTTCACTTGAGAATGAAAATACCAGGAGAGAGGTCAACAGTTACTTATGTAGGCAGGATGTATGTGGAGAGAGCAGGTTCTGCAGAACAGCTCTGTGGGAACATCTAAGATCTAGTCTCGCTTTGTCACCAATAGGCAGTGTGATCCTGGGCCTCGGTGTAAGTGGTCTGTAGGTATCCACATCACTTTGAGTGTGTCAGACAGCAAGGCACTTCTGATGAAGAGTCGACATTTCCATTTTCAGCACAGATTTGTTATTTCCAAGCATAGCTAGCTCTGTATTATCATGCGATAGTTCTTCACTTCATGAATGGAGTTCTTGCTTCCCAGAACTTCCCATGCTTCTTTTTGATTGGGTGAGAGGAAGGAAGGCAAGAAATGGAATCAAATGCTACATATATATATATATATATATATATATATATATATATATATATATATATTTTAAATCATGTCAGGCAGGAGATTGGAGTAGGGTTTTTAACCAAATCTTTTCAGTTCTTTTTTTTTTTTTCAAGACAGGGTTTCTCTGTGTAGCTTTGCGCCTTTCCTGGAACTCACTCTGTAGCCCAGACTGGCCTCGAACTCACAGAGATCTGCCTGCCTCTGCCTCCCAAGTGCTGGGATTAAAGGCGTGTGCCACCACTGCCTGGCTTTCTTTTCAGTTCTTTGTGGATTTGGTTTAACGTTTTTTTTTTTTTTTTTTTAAACACACTGTCCCATGAGTCCAAAGAAGTAGAAATTGACAGTTTGGTCTGGACATTTCGTGGTTCCTAGCAGAATGACTTCTGCTAGCATTTATAAGGATGGTGATGAGGCAGGGACAGGCTGACTAAGCTGAACCCAGAGAGCTACATTTATTCACTTATTAATTATTCATGCTTGGAATTCTCCAAGAGTTAATATGGAGAGGTATAGAATAAAAAACTCCATTTCCAAAGGACTTTACAAGCCAAGATAAAGGAGCTGTGGAGCGATGGCAGAAGAGATAACTGTACAAGAAAGGTCTTCCTTTTGGTTGAGTGCATATTGTATCTTTAAGATTCCTGTCAGACATGGAGAGAAAGGGAGCACAAGTCACCTGGCTCTTACAAGCTAGAGGCACAGGCCTGCTGTAACTTCATAGGAAACAATCTTCCATAGTCTCTTATATCAAGCTTTAAGAGAAATGTAATATCTCATTTTCATGTTATTTGACATTATTTTAGTACTTTGATAGTACTTTTAAGATGCACATATAATTTTTATTTCGTAAAACCATATTTTATATTGACCTTGAAGCACGGCTGCAGGCCTGCCAGACTGTTACTGTGGAAGCATTTGTACTTGGGTTGAATTAAGTAGTCCAAGGACATAGGCATTTGTTTTCATGCAGCGATTTTGATAATTCGACTGACTGCAGTAATAGGGCTTCGGAAACCAGAAGATCCAATTGTGATCGTGTTTCTTATAATATCTGCTTTGAAGATTAATGGCCACCTGCAGGCCTTTGATGACTGCCAGATGTACAGAAGTCCACCTGTTCACGGAAAAAGTCACCATATGCTTAAGCTATAGGGCAGGCTTCTGGCAAAGTCAACACTTTATCATGCAATCATTTTTCTATTATATTCTTACCCTACAAAAATCTATTCTGTGAAAGAGGGAGCAGGCAGGCCAGGTTAGCCTTTTATTTTAAAGTTAAGAACAGCTATGAAGGAGGAGGAATTTCCCACATAGCATGACTATGACATTCAGTGAGAATGTCTTGAGAAGGAAAGTTGGTTCTTTCACATACTTTATTTTGTATGTATGAGTGTTTGCCTGCATATAGGTATGTGCACTGGGTGTGCAGTACCCACAGAGACCAGAAGAGGGCATTGGATCTCATGGAAATGGAGTTACAGGGAATTGTGAGTTGCCATGTGAGTACTGGGAATTGAACCTGCATCCTCTGGAAGAGTAATGTGTGCTTTTAATCACTGAGCCATCCCTCTAGCCTGGAAAGTTCATTCTTGAAGCTCGTGGAGAGAACTATGAAGCAGCATTTCACAAGCCCACAAAACCAGGGAGCTCTATTTTTTACTTACAGCATATTGACAGACTTTCAGGAGTTGCTAATGGAATGTAAGGCGTGCTGAACATGTGGTATCACAGATGAATTCACCATTGTAAAAAATGATCAAAATTTGGTCCATATGTTTAGTATACATAGACAGTGACTAATGTCATAAAGATATGTTGAAATGATAAGATGGTATATAACTTATAATAGCAGTCTTTGAAGAGATAAAATACTATTTGGTGCTAGTTTCTCTTGTTAGAGCCAAGTTTGAGATCTAAGCCCCTTTGCTTTTATAGAGTACTTTTTGGTAGGAAATGATTTTCCTTTGCTTTTTGTTGTTCCAGTAAAACATTGACCAGAAACACCTTGAAGGAGGAAGAGTTTTTTCAGGTTACCGACGATAGTCCATCATGAAGAGAGCTCAGGCAGGAACCTAGAGGCAGGAACTGAAACAGACCCATGGAGGAACACGGCTTACTGGCTTTCTTCCTCTGGCTTGCTCAGCTTGCTTTCTTATAAAGCCCAGGACCAACTGCCTATGAATAGCACTGCCCATGGTGGCCTGGGCCCCCTCACATCAATCAGAAATCAAGAACGTTCCCCACAGACGTGGCCACAGGCTGACCTGATGGGAACAGTCCCTCAGTTGAGATTCCATCTCCCCAGCCATGCCAAGTTTACTGCTCAAATCAGCCATCGCAGTAAAGAGTGAGAACAAAGTACTAAGGTAAATAAGGATCTGCAAGACAGCTTATTACCCAGGCTCTGCCAAATTGAATTTCAGGACACTTACAAACTTGGAATTTAGAAAGAACATTCTCTTTTCCCTCTCTGTGAACTGAGCCCACCCATCCTGTGAGTGATCCTTTACCTTCACCACATACCCAATGTCATACCAGAGTCTCCTACGTGGAGAACCAATTATTAATTTTTCTTCAATGTTTTAAGCCAAGGTCATTACTTTAAAAAAAATTTATAGTCCCATCAATCGATATGCTGAGGCAGAAATAGCAGGACTTTGAGGCTAGCCTAGGCTACATGGTAAATTCCAGGCCATCCTAGGAGATAGTCTCATTTTTTTTAAATAAACTTGAAATTAAGACGTTATAAACAAAGCAATGCTTGCAATTCTGTTTCTCAATTATTCCATTTCACTGTTACAGATGTGCTTTTGGTTACTTATTTATTTGTTTTACAGTACTGGGAAGTGAACCCAAGGCCTTGCACATGATAAGCCAGTGCTCTAACACCGAGCCACACCCCCGGCAAAGATTACTTACATCTTTTGCACTTGTAGAACACGCCTTTCACTCCACTAAAAAACCTGGTGGCCAATGACATGAAGTTGGTAGCCTGACACTAACCACAGTGCGAGTGTTTACACCGTGGAAATGGATAATGCTGCAGATTTTCTTCATTGATGGAAGGGCCAATTGGGAGACATTTCCCGACACCACTGTGCCCACCCTCAACCACGGCCCTTTTTGCTGTCATTTCTTAAAAAAGGAAACCAAAGCAAAAAACAAACAAAAACAAACTTAAGCAATTAGCCTAAGGCCACGATAGCTAACTAGGCAACTGACCTAGATCTTATGATACTTTCTGTATTGTCCCTCTATGTGGTGAGAGTGACACCCTGCTGATGGGACACATGGCTCATGTGCAAATAGAAAGTGAGGCAGTAGTAGATGATGGTAACTGGCTGCTGGAGGCACCAACATATTTACCATATTCAGAAACACTGATGTCTCTACTGTGCTAGACCTGAACTTTGGCCTTAAGATCACCGATTGGAGGAGACCCAGACAAATCAATATGGGTTCCATTATTTCAAGGTAAGTGCTTCGATCAGAAAAACACAAGGTGCAGGATGGAGAAACCCAAGACTGAAGATCCAGGAAGTCAACCTGGAAGAAGTGGCTTCTAACCCTAGGTGGGAAGGGGAAATGAGCCTTAGCCAAGCAAGCATGGACGCTGGCACGTGCTGAGGTGTGGTAGAGACGGGTAGGAAGGGCTCCATGCACTGGGAGCGTGGAGACCAGCACAGGAAAGAAGACAGCTGGTGGGGTGTAAGTGTCAATTTCACATTCACAGTTCATCCCGTTCCTGTCGGAGGGCGGGTCTAAGGGTGGAGCTGCCACACAGGGTACTGGAGCAGGACATCTCAGCCGTGGAGCGGTTTATTGGACATACTGTTTTTCCAGGGACACTACTGAAGGCAGTTATCCCTAGAGTGAAGAACACAGAAGAGCAGGATGGGGCCAGCAAGATGGCCTGGTGGATGAAGGTGTTTGTAGCCAAGCCTGACTATCTGAGATCAATTCCTAGGATTGCGTGAAGTAAGGAGAAAACTGTCCTGGATTGTTCTCTGACCTCCATATTAGGAGAGGCATGGCACACATGTGGGTACACACAATACATAAATGTAATCTAAGGCAAAAGAAGATGCAAGGTGGGGAAAGGCAGACAGAGAAAGAGTGTGATTACGTGAGGTTGGGAGCAGGCCCTTGCCCTCACTTACCCCCTGTAAGAGCATTTGAATTTTGCTTTCTTGCTTATGATGGCCCTCACAGCCTTTTGTTGATTAGTCGGTGTCCAAATCCCATGATGAGACACATAAGTTACTTCTATCAGCTAATTACAGTGCCCTTCAAAAACTAGACCTGGGTTCCAGAATGTTCTGTTCTAGCCTTCTTTGGCAAATGTTGATTTCCTTAACTCTCATTGTTGACCCTCAGAAGACATGGTCTGTTCTCACCAGTTTCCTGTAACGTATCACTTGAGGTCCTTTATGAAGAGAAAAGGGTTGCTTTGGCTTACAGTTTGGGAGAATTTCATCCATGACCAACTGGCCCCAGCTTACTGGCTTGGGGCAAGCCAGTATATCGTGGAGGGCACTCACAAAGAAGCAAAACTACATGCTTAATGGCCAGGAAGAGAGAGGAGGCCAGGGTCTCACAGACTCACCCCAGGTCATACCTCCTGTAACCTGAGTAAGGTTGCCCCCCACCCCCAGCAGGCCATATCTCTTGAGTTACTATCACCTTCCAGTGGTGCTGCCTGGACACCAAGCTTCTGAGCCTTTGGAAGACATTCCAGAGTAGGGTCCATGCCCTGCTCATAGGCGGATTCCCCAGTCTGGTTCACAGTAGACTCGCAGCTTTTGTGGAAGGATTGATTGATGTTGTACTCAGTCACGATTAGATAAGAGTAACTCTCAGACTTTAAAGTTCTGAGAAGGGTGTTGTTGTTGTTGTTGCTGTTTTTGTTTTTTTCTAAAAGGACATCTGTTAAACATGTGTCTCACTGGAGACTCAGTGAAACAAAGCTGCTTGGTGACCAGGGCATCCATGAGATTCCTTCTATACATCCTTGACCACCTATCCTCTCTCCCAGGCTAGTCCCTCTTCTCCTGTCTCTGTTTCAAAATGGAGGAATTCAGTGTACACACATGCTCACACCCTGCCTCTATTTCTGAAGCGGCACCTAGTCTAGCCTTTCACAGTAGCCCTCAGCAAGTCTCCCAAGCGTCCATCTTCAGCTGCAATTGCAGCCCTCAGCATGCTGTGCTCTTCACACCTCCTGGTGCGTGGCCTGTGCTTAGAGCCCCCTTGACAACCACACTGTGCGTTGTTTGACCTTCTTTCTCTGGATAGTTCTTAGCTCTCTTTAATAATCCTGCTCAAAAATGAAAAGATCTGTTGTTCGAATCTTAGATGGCTTTTTAATAAAAAAAAAAAAACAAAAAAAACAAAAAAAACAAACTCTTAGCCAGATGTCAGGGTGAAAGCTGAAAGATCAGAGAAGCAGAGCATCCAGCCACTAGTTCTTACCTCTATGAAATCCTCAGCTTAAAGAGAGTGAGTTCCTGTTTCCTCGAGCCTTATATACCTTTCTCTGTCCTGCCATATTACTTCCTGGGATTAAAAGCATGTGTGCTTCCCAAGCAAAGGCATGAGATCTCAAGTGCTGGGATTAAAGATGTGTGCCACCACTACCTGACCTCTATGTCTAATCTAGTGGCTGGCTCTGTCCTCTGATCCTCAGGCAAGTTTATTGGGGTATACAATATATCACCACAAAGATCATTTTCCCTCATTGGCTCACCCGTGTCTGAAACAGCCCTGAATACATTGTCAGGTCAGTAATCTGTTTACATGCCAGATTTACTTCTAAGTCATGGAGTCTTTTTTGGAATAGCCAACAAGTACCTAGCACACCAACATTGTTAAATAGCAAGTATAGAATGAAGGAATGAATTAGGAAGGTGCTTCCTGGTGGGTCCCTGGAAAATCACTCTACTTCAAGAATATACCCCTGTACCCTCCTCCTCTCTCAGTCATCTGATTACCTCCTCAGTTCAGCTTAGCGATGTCCTGATACTCCAGCACTTGCATGGCCTGTAATACTGCTGTGCCATGTGCATTTGAGTACTTCTCCAAGAACACACTCAAACGCTATTGCAACATGAAACTGCTTTTGTTACACTCCTCTATAATTAGACTCTCTATATAATGGGACTTGCTAAATCGAGAACAGTTAGCGCTTGTGTGGGGGCAGGCAATAAGACTGATAGATTATATTCAGCTCAAACTTTCAATCACTCGTGAGATCTGTTACAGACATGGCAGATGGTGGATGACTCTAAAAAGACTCATAGATAGGATCCACAGGGTGCTCTGGAGAGAAGGCAAAACACAGTTGAACACCGCATGCGGTGGTCAGATACGAGTGAGGAAGACACCCTTTCATTTCACATGCATGTATTCGCTGGTTGAGGCTCTCTTTGGGAGACACACTGGAGGATGCAAAACAGGTGAAAGTCTCTTTCTCCTTTCCTGGAAGAGGGCGACAGTAACAGTAAATAAGTAAATGATCTAGAACAGGGTTCTCAAACTGTGGGTTGCAGCCCCTCTGGGAGTCACATGTCAGATATCCCCCATCACATTCTACATTATGATTCACAACAGTAGCAAAATTACAGTTATAAAGTAGCAGTGAAAATAATTTTATGGTTGGGGGTCACCACAACATGAGGAACTGTACTAAGGGGATACTGCATTAGGAAGGTTGGGAACCCTGGTCTGGAATTTTGGATGATGCTAAGTGTTAAGAGACTAGGAAGGGAGAGGATGAGGAGGAATCCCCAACAGGGGTTGAGGGTGGGTGTCTTATTTTAAACAGACAAGCCAGGGAAAACAGTGCAGAGATTATGCAGCCAAGGAGGACAGCTTCAGTGAAGTACAGAGCCATGAGGTGCCTGTGGGGTTCACATTCCCAACAGAGGGACCCTCCAGAACAAAAGGCCTGCTGTGGACATGTGTCTAGCTTGTTTGGACAATAGACAGCAGGGTCCGTCTTAAAGGAATAGGCCAGACTATAGTGGACTTGTAAGTCGTTTTAATATTGTTGACGTCTACACTGAGCAACACAAGAAAATAGCTGGAGGTGAGAAGGCAAGAAACCCCATATGTCGTTAAGAAGGGCAAATGGATCTGCAGTACTTGGCAACCCATTAGAAGAACTGGGCTTCCTAGATGACGTCAACACAGAGAAAGACTGATGCTCAGAGTCTGTGTTGCTTCTCTCTCCCCTTGTCACTCATTCATCCAAAGCCTTGTGTCAGCCACAGAGAATGCATGGCAAGACAGGTGTGGGCAAGCCTTCACTTCTCTACAGTAAGATGGGAAGACAGACACCTAGGAAGGCCAAACATCTAGGAAGGCCAGGTGAGGGCGACAGATGGCCCTTACCTCATCTGAGAGCACAAAGGCTTCTCTTCCAGAGGACCAAAAAAAACCAAAGTTGAATCTGATGACTGAGAGGAGGCCATGCATGGGGGAGAAGCAGCAGAGTCTCTGAGGCTAACCAAGCTGTGAGTTAGAAGACCCCGAGGCCAGGGCAGTATGGTACTTCTTGGCCCAAGACGTAGGGTGAAGAACCAGTGTGGTCAGTGTGAAGAGAGCAGAGGACATGGGAGTGGGTGAGGGCAGCGGCATGAGGGGGAGCTGGAGAAGTAGGTGGGGCAAGGAAAGGAGGGGCTCTCTAGGACTTTATTATAGGGGCAACACAATGCTACTGGGATTAGTGTTAGAAAGATCGTTGATTCTGACTGCAGAGTGATGGACAGATGTCCGGGGAGACTAATGTGGTGACTAATGGAATCTTCCTGGCAAGACGTGATGGAGGTTGTGTGGAAGAGGAGTGAAGAGAAACAGATAGATCAGGTACACATTGGGAAGAGGAATGAACTGAATTTGTGGACTAATTGAATTTGTGGAGGGTGGGGGAGTATGGAATAACTCCCAGTTTCTTACCTGGGGGCTGAATTCTGACATAGAAAAATCAGGAGGAAGAGCAGGTTTGGTGAGGAGAGGCAGGAGATTGACTGTTGGACATCATCAGTAACCAGGAGAGATGTGGAACCCACACTGACTAGATGGTGCAGACAGGGTGTGAGGGGATGCATCCTGGAAACATGGTAGGAAACCTTTGCTCATGGAGAGCTCTAGCAGCCTTGCTTGTGGGGATGTGACTATTGAGAGGGACCCTGCATGTCATGGCTTTAGATTCAGAGTTGTTCATAGTGGTTGGATCTCTGTGAATCCTTCAAGTATGCCTTTGAAATAAAAAATAGGAAGGAGTAGCACTGATTCACATTTATTGCTCTCAACCCTGGGTCTTTGAACTTGAATCTTTAGTCTCAAACTTGCCTAGTTCTTCGCCCACACATGCAGGTGGAGTTTTCCTGTTCCGCAGCCACTCTCAAATAATTATTCAGAAACTTAATATTAATTGTAAATGCTCAGCCAGTAGCTTAGGCTTATTACTAACTAGATCTTACATTTTAAGTTAACCCATACACCTTATTTATGCTCTGCCACGTGGCAGTACCTTTATTAGCATGGCATGTTCATCTCCTGCTCCCTCTGCATCTGGCTGGTGACCTCAGACTCTACCCTTCCTCATCCCATCATTCTCAGTTTGACTTTCCTGCCTAACTTTATCCTGTTCAGCTATTGGCCAGTCAGCTTCTTTATTAAACCAATTATAGTGACATATATTTACACAGTGTACAGAAGGATTATTCCACAGCACACACACACATCTAAACAGAGCTTGCTCACAGGCAACTATGGAGAGAGGCGGGGAGATTGCTTTAGGCCTAGTCTACCATATTTGGAGAGTTTAAGAATGTGAAAATATTTAGTGCCTATGAATACCCAGAGAAGTGGAAATCTTCATTTTATTTAGCAGAGGGAAAGATTGATGCAAGCCATCTAAGCAGTCACTTAAGCACAACACATGCTGTGACCCAGCAGTCCCCTACTGTGTACTGGGCAGAACAGCTGGCATAGGGCCACCTAGATATAAGTGAGGATTCAGCAGTCAATAGCTGGACATAATCTGGGTGATGTCACTATGGGATGGCCAAGTCACATGTCCACAAGTACATGAAGCAACAATCAGTTCCAACCAATAATGGTATGGGTTAAGTGTGCATTTCTTATTACACACTGTTAATTAAAGTAAGCACACCCGCAGTAGTCTGATCACCATGCATCCCTCAAGGCTTCATTTATTTAAGGAAGTAGGTCCATCATGTTAGAATGACTTCTAGAAGGGGACTCAAAGAAGGAAATGGGGGGGGGGGGTGTTTGGTTCAGAGGTGAAGATGGCAGGAAATGAACTGGGGGCTGAGATCTGAACAAAGGTAGACAGGTAGTCAGGCAAGGCACGCTCCCACTTTCCGTTTGGTCCTGGTCCCTAACTCTTTACATAGGATTGTTTTTTAAGTCCTTTCTTTGTCTCCTGTGAACAGGGACCATAACTTCTCAGACGGAAGCAGTGTGCTTGGCACACACCACACACAGGTAAAGAACAGTTTTCCCGCTCCTGTCCCAGTGTGCTCCCTCCAAAGCCTGGCTTCCATTGGGCCCATAGACCTCCCCAGAGGTTGCTCTGGCTTCATTCCCTTCGGTGGGCCCTGCTTGCTGACAATCAGAGCCACTTGGAAGACACAGGCTGTCCTCAGTCAGATACCAGGAGAGCCGTATGTGAGCTCTGTGTTCAGGAGCCTTCAGTCCAGAAAGAATGAGGCAGTGTGGCCTTTCCTGGGTTCCTGAGAGGTGGCTTGGCTTCCTGCAGCCAATAGCTTTGGTTTTGTAGCCTAGTTCGCCCTCCAGCAAGAGGCTGGCCTACTCTTCCGTCAGGCCTGCTTTCCTGTATTGCCATTTGTCCAACTGGTCTGAGCTTGCCCCAGGAGCTTTCCAAAGAGGCCTTTGTTCCTCACTTTTCACCTAAGCTTTGAGAAACTCCCACCAGAAATGCATAGGCTAAACCATCTAAAGACTCCCAGCATCGTCAGGATGAACTCCCAGTGCCAACAGGATCTTCTATCTTAGCCAAGTAGGTGAGGCTAGCTGTCAAACCGATTTCCAAATCAGTCATGTCACAGGCAACACAAGGTGAGTAAAATTTCCACTCACCCTTGCCTGCATTCATTATTTTTCTCTTTAAAGGGGGATTTTAAATTCTATTTTATGTGTGTGAGTGTTGGCCTGCATGTATGTGCAGCATATGTATGTCCATGGATATCAGGGGAGGGTACCTGATCCCCCAGAACTGGAGTCATAGGTAGCTGTGAGCCACTATGTGGGTGCTGGGAATTGAGCCCAGGTCATCTACAATAAGTGCCCTTGATGTCTGAGCCATCTCTCCAGTCCTGTTTACTTTTGTTTTGTTTTAATTAAAAAACACAAGGCTGGAGAGACAGCTCGGAGGTTAAGAGCACTGGCTGCTCTTTCAGAGGATCTGGGTTTGATTCCCAACACATATATAGTGGCTCACAACCTTGCAGTCTGGCCTGGTTGGGTGGCAGGCTCTCAGTGGGCATCTGCCATTTTCTCTGACCTGAGGGGGCTGAGAAGGGTGGGGCTGGAAACCAGAAGCAGCATGAGAGGGAGAGGCTTCTGCACCCCTCCCCCAATCATCTGCTCAGGGCTCACAGGTGGGGGGTGTCCTGGGGGCCTCTGGAGCTCAAGATCATACCCACAGAGTAACTCTTGCCAATCAACCAGACACAGATAGGGCTGGACCAGAAAATAGGAACTGGGATCTCCAGAACATTCTGGAAGCTGGAGATAAATCACAGGGAGCCAAGCCGCACAGCTGTCTCCTCCCCTCGCTCCCCACAGGTGATCATTGATTTACATCCACCAGCCAGCCATTCTTTCTAGTCTTTCTACATCCTGAGCTCCTCAGCGGGGAGTTTTTCATCCTCCATAATCAGAACACTCCCGTGTCCTTATTCCTCCCGAGCCATTTGGGACAGCTTCCCCCAGGCTCCGTGTAGAGACAGCCGGAAGGAGACAGCAGGGAATCTTCCGGCAGCCTGGCTGCCCCAACTTTGGATGGTGGAGTAGCTCTTATTTCTTTTTAAATTAAAGATCAATAAACCTCTGAAACCGGTTGGGCTTCCAGAGTTGGCCCCTAAGCCATCACTGGTCTCCCCGGGATCTTCAGCAGTTGCTGTGGGTTTCCTGACACTGGTCCCCAGTGCCCCACTAGGGACCTTCCCAGCGGACAGGCTGCTTCCCGAGAGCCCTGTGATCTGAGAAGTTTGGCAAACCTGCCCTCATTGGTTGCTCCTCTGTGTACCCCTTTCAGGGGGACCCCTGAGACCAACAGCAGACATGCCCTGCCTTGCCCTCTTCGTAATTTCTGCAAGTACATTCTTCCTCTTTTTAGCTCTGCTGGGCTAGCCTGGGATTCACTTCTTTTAAGCGCTGTTTGTGTCTGATGCCATGGCAAGGGACCACATTGCTGGGGGTAAACACGATGCAGCATTGTGTAACGATTAATCGGGGTATTAAGCATGTCCATTGTCTAAAATAGTCACCATTTCTTTGTGCTAAGAACATCCAAAATCCTTTCTTCTATCTGTCTTGAATGAGGAGTGTGCTATGGTTAACTGCAGTCACTTTCCAACCCTCTGTGAAACTGTGACTTCGTCTGTTGACCCTGCAACCTCCACGCTCACTCTTCCATCCCAGACAGTTCTCCTCTGTGCTTCTGTGCCATCAACTTCAGAATCCAAGACAGAGGTCATGTGATTTGTCTTAGATTTCACGTGAGGAAGGTCATGTGATTTGTCTTTAGATTACACATGAGGAAGGTCATGTGGGCGTCTAACTTTCTGAATCTGGCTGGCTTCACTTCTCAGAAGGTCCTGCAGGTTTATCGTCATTACCACAAGCTATGGAATTTGACTTAAAAAAAAAAATCACTGCTTAGTGTAGAGGTACACATCTTTAATCCCAGCACTCAGGAGGCAGAAACAGGCAGGTGGATCTCTGTGAGTTTGAGGCCAGCTTGGTCTACAGTGTGAGAGTTCCAGGACAGCCAGAGCTAGATAGTGAGACCCTATCTTAAAAAAAAAA
>CABHPP010115764.1:0-18444 GCA_902168425.1 Peromyscus attwateri
ACTTGGTGTTCCCAAGTCTAAAAAGCATTCTTTTTTCCCCCTTGTATAGTAAATCATTGCCTTAATTAAGAACATTTAAATACAAAAAGTTGTAAGTATAAATGTTTTGGTATTGTTGAAATTTTAAAATAATATCCATGGAATATTAATGGCAATTATTTAGACTGTTGCTATTATGTATATTTTGAGTTCCTGTCGACCAGATGGATTAATTATAATGCTCATTAAACTGCTGTTTACAAAAATAGGAATATGCCTTGATGATATTGCTGTGTATCATGCCCAACATCTACATTTCTAATTTGTCTTAATTATGAACATCTACAATTTGGTCAATGTTGTGTACTTCAAAAATCCATTCTAATTTCATATGCATTTGATAGTTCATAAGAGTAATTGTGTATTTAAATGAGACAATCATTGCCTAATTGGTATATCTCAATTGTCTTTGAGATATGCCAATTAACTACAATCCATTGCATACCGTAATATTTCCAGCAATTTATGCACTAGTAACTGAATGCGGTGGTTTTGAAGCAAAGAATCTAAAAGTTTATTTCCTAAGTTCACTTTCACTAAATAGTGATTATATTCAATTGCAGATATAGAAATTAAAGTAAATTATTTGTTACTATAGGTGCTGCTTTGATTACGACTGTATTCAAAGCCATTTTGTTTTACTAAAGCAAATGTGATAGTGCATTGACCTTATGTTCAAATTCTCATTTATTTTATTATACTAAAAATATGGCACTGATTTGTGCAGGTTTCTAAGTAGCAACACCAGGTTTTTCCTGTTCTTATAAAGGCGCCACCCTGTCATTTTTCTTACTCTTTCTCCTTCCTATATCTATCTATCTATCTATCTATCTATCTATCTATCTATCTATCTATCTATCTTTCTATCCATCCATCCATCTATCATCTATCTACCTATCCATCCACCCACCCATCCATCATATCTATTATCTATCTATCTATCTATCTATCTACCTATCTATCTATCTACCATCTATCTACCAACCCATCCATTAACCCATCCATCTATCATCTATCTATACAATCTACCCACCTATCTACCTATCTGTTTGCTGTCTAACTTCTGCCATTAATCTCCCTACTCTTTTATCTACATATGGCCATGTATAATTAACTATGACAAAAATTGGAATAGGATATTATTGTTCTTGGATTCTAGAAAGGTGTTCTCATGTTTTAGTCTCCTAAGATTAAAAAAAAATAATATGTTAATTTAAATCAGCAAAATAAAAAATTAACAAAATTATGGGAATAAATAAAAGGGACATCAGCACTTAATATTTTTCCTCCACCTTCTCTGTCTTGACATTTACTATCCTTATGGATTGGAAGCTACAAATATGGAAATACTTTATTTCTAAATAATTCTCATGGAGTTTAGAAAATGGTAGGTACAAATAAACTCAGAATTATAAAATAAAGATTCTTATTTGTATTCTTGTTCTACCCTTAAAGTACAACTATACAACAGTAGCTTTCATAGTTAGGCAACAAGACTTATGGAACATTAATATGAAATTTTGTGAAAGTGGCCTTTTAATGTTTTAAATACTAGAATGGGCAGGTTAACAGTTTAATTGCCTTTCCAAAGCTGTTCTGTTCCCTATGCTATTATTTTAATTATATCAAGGTATTACAGATTTTCCCTTCATTTACTTTGTACTCAACATATCTGAAATGCCGAACTATTTGCTTTGTAAATCCAAGTCATTGCCTGAATTCCCTTTTCCCCAGTAAATGTTGTCTTTTGTTAGGGTTTTGTTTGTTTGTATTTTTCTGTTTTTCATCCCAACTGAAGCTTTCACTAAAAAGCAGTCTGAACACTAAAATACCCAGTAAAGCATTAAAATTGTCTTAGATAATTTCTTTTTTTTATTGTTTTAGATGGCTTTTATTTTATTTTTTTATTTTACAATATAATTTAATTCTACATATCAACCGCGGATTCCCTTGTTCTCCCCCCTCCCGCAACCTTCCCCTTCCCCCCAGCCCACTCCCCATTCCCATCTCCTCCAGGACAAAGACTCCCCCGAGGATTGAAATTTCAACCACAAAATCCAAGGCACTCTTTTCCTGGAATTCCATTGGCAACACCAGACAGTCACTCAGATAAGTGATCATCACTCCCCTCCCATTGTCCATTTCTAATTCCCCAGTCTCATCCCCAGCTCCACCAAGAGACCACATGCAGAAGCCTCTCTGCCTTCTCTTCCTCCATTCCCTGGTTCTCTAGAGATCCTCCTGGCAGATGCAGCTTTCCTCCCTCCTGTGACCACTCCCAGTCCCTTCCCATTCTAGCCCATACCTACTCTTTCAGGTCAACTTGCAGCACTTAGAAATAAGTTCTACCGTGTCCCCCAGCAATCCCATCTCACAGGGAGTCAGAAACACTCCAGACTAGGAAATCTCCACCCACTTTAGGCTCTTAAGCTTCTGAGGAGGTAACAGAAACCAAGGAACCGAAAACTCACCAAAAAAAGACAAGACCAGATATCAATAGAATTATAGTCGTCTCAAACTCAGATGCTTTAGACACTACAGTAAAAATACAATAACAGCCAGAACAGTAGTTCTCCACTAGAACCCAGCTAGCCTGCTATAGTAGGTCCCAAAAAGTTCAATAGAGTTGAAGCACAAGTCAAAGACTTCAAAAATAGCTATTATTTTAAGGACCACATTCAAAGTCCTTAAAGAAGCAACGAACATCCACTATTGAAGTCTATGAAAACACAAACAATGGGGTGAAATAAAATAGTTCAAGGCTTGGAAGCAAAGACAGAACCACTAAAGAAATCCGAAAATGAAGTAAAACTGGAAATTTTTAGGAGATTGTTGTGGGAGTTTGATCCGTTTATCCAATGACATTTGAAGTAACTAGCTCTATGGGAATGGTTTTCTCTGGATACATGACGGGATAAAAATGGAGGAGAGGGGTTGCTGGCTCTATCTGAGATGGTCAGAGCCAGAGCAAGCAGGCGAGAAGCATGGTTAGCTGTTGGTCCTCATCACCCTTGGAGAGAATGGCAGGACAACGGCAGCGGGATCAGCAGCGGCGTCTACTTAGTTCTGTATTCATGAGTATGTTATTCTCTTTACTCCCCGTAATATATTATTAACCAGACTTTTGTGGATTTTCACTTCAGGAGGTCAAACCAAAACCTCACAGATAAGCCTCAACAACAGAATACAACAAATGGAAGTGAGAATTCAGGCATTAATAACTAATTGAAGAAATGAATACTACAGCACATGAAATGTTAAAGTTAAAAAATTCCAGGCACAAAACATCCAGGAAAGTTGGGACACTGTTACAAGACCAAATTTATGAATAATAGCAATAGGGAAAGGAGAAGAAACCCAGGTCAAAGGCAAAGAAAACATTTTAAACTAAATTATAGAGTAAAATTTGCCTAGCCTATGGAGATGCTTATCAAGGTACATGAAATATACAGAACACTAAATAGACTAGACCATACACTCAATTCTCTACTGTATATAATAATCAAAATATCAAATATACAAAAAAAGAATATTAAAAACTGCAAGTGAAGAAGACCAAATAACATATAAAGGCAGATCTATTAGAATAATGCCTGACTTCTCAATGACTCTAAAATCTAGAAGAGCCTGAACAGAGGTTCTATAAACTCTAAGAGACAAGAGAACACATCTCAGATGAGTATACACAGTAAAACTTTCCTTTTGTTTTTTCCTTTTATTGAAAGTAGAATTTTTTTCACATAATATATCCTGATTATACTTTCCCCTCCCACAACTACTTCAAGTTCCTCCCAACCTTCCCTCCCATACAGATCCACACTTTTCTGTCTCTCATTAGAAAATAGGATTCTAAGAGATAATTCATATAATAATATAATAAGAATAAACAAAAATAACACGTTATAATAGGCTAAAACAAACAAAAAAGAAGAAAAAAAGCCTAATAAACAGATATAAAGGGAGAGAATCACTCTTTTACAGTCTCAAGAATCCCACAGAAACATTAAAGTAGAAGCCATAGTATATATACAAAGGACCTTTAGGGTAAAAAGAGAGAAAGTACATAAATAAAATAAAATTAAAAATTAAAAATAAGATAAAATTAAAAATTAAATTAAAAAATTCCCTGACATGACATTATGAGACAAGAAATCTAAAGATACCATTGAGTTCATTTTTTTTTCTTAGCCATTTATTGTTGGGCATGCAGTCTGACCTTAGGAATAGTTTCTTTCTCCAGTAAGAGTCCCTCAGAAAAAAACTAAAATTTCCTTTGCAAGTGGTTATCAATTAGTTTCTTGGTTAGGCATGGGTGTATGTGTCCACTTCTTTCATCTGTAGGAACCCATCTGGTGTAGACCCATGGAGGCCCTATGCATGCTGCCTCAGTCTTTATGAGTTAGATGTGTGTTGAATCTGTTGATTTAGAGGGTCTTGTTTCCATGGTGTCCTCCATTACCTCTGTCTATTACATAGTCTTCTTTCCTCCTCTTTGGAAGGTCCCTGAGACCTGATCAGAGAGATTTGATGGAAACATTCTATTCAGGACTTGGTGTTCCAAGGTCTTTCACTCTCTGCATATTGTTTGGCTGTTGCTTTCTGTCTTTGTTTCCATCTACTGCAGGAAGAAACTTCTCTGATGATGACTGAGACAGACACTGATTATGAATACAGTAGAATTCCATTAGGAGTCATTTTATTGCTGTGTTTTGTTGTTCTTGACATTGTTTAGAGGAGTAGTATTTGGTTTTACATAGTATTTGTTTTAGATCTCTGGGCTATCCAGTCTCAGGTTCATGGTTGCCCAAACAAATGTTGAGTATTAATTCTATCTAGTGAAGCTGGCCTTAAATAAAATTAGATATTGGTTGGTTACTTCCACAAGCTTTGTGCCACCATTGCACTAGCGTATCTTGCATGTAGGAAACCATTTTTGATCAAATGGTTTGTGGCTATATTGGTCCTTAGATTTCTCCCTTGATAGTGCACAGAGTACCTTCCTATACCAAAGATGCCTAGCACAAATGTGAAGGCTCTATGTAGGCCTTCACCAACTTGACTTCCCCATGTTCAGGGAGTTGAATAAGTGTTGTCTTTAGAAAGAAGCCCTTGTTGTCAGTTTGTAGAAAGTAACCTACAGTCTAGGCAACATCCTGGGTTGTTAGAGTTTCCTAAGGGACACCTTTGGCAGGAACTCAATTAGATGTAACCCAATCCCAGTAGGTAGAGGAACCTACATCTAGTAAAAGAGATAGCTGGTTGGGGCTCTGTCTCCTTAATTATTTGTTGATTTCATTTAAATCACCTTCATATAAATCCTGGGGATGTCTTTCTGTATGCTGTGAATGTGTTGCTCTGATTGATTGATAAATAAAATGCTGATTGGCCAGTAGCCAGGCAGGAAGTATAGTATAGGTGGGACAAAGAGAGAGGAGAATTCTGGGAAGTGGAAGGCTAAGTCAGGAGATGCTATCAGCTGCTGCCACCATGAGAAGCAAGATGTAAAATACCAGTAAGCCACAAGCCACGTGGCAACTTATAGATTAACAGAAATGGGTTAATTTAAGATATAAGAACTAGATAACAAGAAGTCTGCCACAGTCATACAGTTTATAAGTAATATAAGTCTCTGTGTGTTTACTTGTGTCTGAGCGGCTGTGGGCTTGAGCAGGACTGGAGAAAACTTCAGCTACAATATATGCATATATTTTAGGAAGACTTTATGGTATTTGGCTTCCATACTACCCCTTACAGTGTCCTTAGATTTAGCTGTCCCTCCCAGTACTCTCTCTCCTCCCTTCCTCACCCACCTCTTTGATACCTTTCCCAGTTGGATTCTCCTAGTCCAACCACCACCCCTTAAATATCTTTAACTATTTATTCTATTTCCCCCTCCTATGGGGACCCATCCCTCACTTCTAGTATCTGACTCTATAACTAGCCCGTGTGGCTATAAAGATTATAGCTTGCTTATCAATGACTTAACAGCTAACTTCCACATATACATACCACATTTGCTTTCTATATTACCTCACACAGGATCACTTTTTCCTAGCTCCAACCATTTACCTGGGAATTTCAACATTTAATTTCATTAAGAGCTGAGTAATATTCCATTGCATAAAGGTACCACATTTTCTTTATGCATTATTCTGCTGAAGGGACATCTAGGTGGTTTCCAACTTCTGACTATTATGAATAGAGCAGTAGAAAATATAGTTGAACAAATCTCTGTAGTAGGCTGAAGCATCCTTTAGGCATATGCCCAAGAGTGGTATAGGGAGATCTTAAGGTTCCTTGATTCCCATCTTCCTGAGGAAGCATTACACTGATTTCCATAGTTGTTGTGCCATTTGTATTCCCATCAGTATTGCTAGAGTATTCCCCTACTCCACATCTTTACCAGTGTGAGCTGTTATTTATTTTATTGAACTTGTCCACTCTGATGGGTACAAGATGAAATCTCAAGGCAGTTTTGATTTGCATTTCCCTGGTGACTAAAGATATTGAATATTTCCTTAAGACTTTTCCAGCTGTTCAATTTTCTATATTGAGAGTTCTGTTCCTATCTGTAACCCCAGTTTTTCATTGTATTATTTGTTTTCATAATATCTAATTTTTCAGGTTTGTTATATATTTTTGACATTAGCCCTCTATCACATGTGTAGTTGGTGAAACTTATTTCATATTCAGTGGGCTGCCACATTGTTCACATTTCAGTGTCCTTTGCAATCACAATAGACAGAAAAAGACATTCCACAACGAAACCACATTTAAGCAGTTTACCTATAAATCCAGCTCTAGAGATATCACTGACGGAAAACTTCAACCTCGTGAGTTTAATCACACATCCAAATCACACAGGTAATGAATTAATTTAAGACTAGCAAATAAAAAAAAAATTGGGGGAAAATACTCACATCACAACACCAAAATAACAAGAATCAAAAACACTGTTAATTGATAATTCTTCATATCAATGGCCTCAATTCTCCCAATTTAAAAAAAAAAAAAAAACATGTACTAACAGATATGAAAAGAGGATTTATCATCCTACCACACCTTAACATCATGGATAGACATCATCTCAGAGTAAAAGGATAAAAAAATATATTCTAAACAAATGGACCCCAGAAACAAGCTAGTGTAACCATTTCCTGACAAAAATACATCAGACCAAAATGAATCCAAAGAGGTAGGAAAGGAAAGTATATACTCATCAAATGAAAAATTCACCAAGAGTATGTTCCAATTCTAAAGATTTATGCACCAAACAAATGGTACTGGAGATCATAAAAGAAATACTACTATAGCTAAAAATCACAATATGACTCTCACATAGTTCTAGGGGGTGACTTCAATACCCCACTCTCATTTGAGATTGCTAGAACCAGAAGCAAAATTTTTCTTAGTGAGTCCTTAGAAGTTATAGTTAATTTTATATTCACTTTCTACTCCTTGATTCCTGCACCTGTGAATACTGGCTATAGGATAAGCAACATCATATACAGGGTATTGATTCAAAATATATATAGCATTCTGGAGAAGCATACCCATGTTCTCTAGGCTATTGCCACCTAACTGGCATTTTAGCTGTATCTTTAAAAGATATTACACAGTTGTATTATGCCAGATCTTCCAGGATGATGGGGGACATGGTAAAACCAGTGAGTTTAATGGATATACATATACTCCTGCATTTCCATAGTTGTGAAATGGGTTCCATGATCAGAGCAATGTTGGGTAGAATTTATCATGAGTGTGGATTAGACATTCTGTTAAGTCCCTTGGCAGAAGTACTACATGCAGAAAAGGCAAACACACAGCCAGAAAATGTGTCCATTCCAGTAAGACAAAATGTTTTTCCTTCTACAATGGAAATTGTCAAATGAAACCTACCTGACAACAAGTTACTCACTGATCATCCTGGTGAAGAAATAGTACCATATGGGGGATTTGGTGTTAGTCTCCATTGCTTGCAGATTTGACAAACAGCAGTGGCTGTTGCCGTCAGCTTTAATAAGAGAAAGTTCAAATTTTGAGCTTATTCACAACATTCATCTCGTTCACCATGCCAAGGTTGTTTAAGGCTTTGTTGGACAATGACAGGAATGACTGAAGATAGAAGTTGACCGTCCATAGCATGAGTCATCCTGTCTAGCTGATTATTGAAATCCTCCTCTGAATGAAGTCATATTTTGATGGGCATTTAGATGGTACACCAATAAATTCGCTATTTGCCCATTTGGAACGATCTATCTCCATACTTCTTCCTCACATATCTTTCTCACCAGTACTGTAATCAAATTCCTTTGAAGTTATTGACCATCCAGCCAATCTATTGGCTACAGTCCATAAGTCAGTAAACACTCAAACATCTGGCCATTCCTCCTTATAAGCAAAATATCTTGCCATGTGCACTACCTGAAGTTCTAGCCACTGTGAAGAATTTCCTTTACTGGTGTCTTTCGTACTTGTCCCCTAAAAGGGTTTTTCATGCTGCAACTGCTTTCTTCTGTGTGGTACCTGCATAGCATGCAGAAACACCTGTAAAACAACCCTGAGTCTTCTCTCCACCAATAAACTGACCATAGCGCATATCCTTAAGTCAGTAAGTACATAAATAAAAATGGCATTTTCTATGCATGTATATATATATATATATATATATATATATATATATATATATATTGTCATCTTAAGGTCTTGTGATCTGAAATGAACATAAATATCAGGAATTAGAAGCATACGAATGATCTACTTTTTGTGATAGTGGAAGAAGCACTATGAGTCATATTCTTGACAGTCATAAAAATGCTTAATAATTTGAGTATATTTCTCAAAAACATATTTTTGGAATTATTTTGAAAAAGTTTTTCAAAAGCTTTAATCAGAAATGTAACCAATAATTTAATTTGAAGTGCATATTTAACTTCAGCTATGATACCTATTCCAATATTTTTCTGAGTGTTTAAATGTTCATATTGTTATATAAGTTGACAACATATTACACACCTTAAACATTTTTCTTTATTAACAACTCTACTGTACACATTCATATTTGTACTTTTACAAAATTTTTGAGAGTGTATGTGCTTAATGTTAAAAAATAGAAAATAGAAAATCATGAGCTGACAATATAGTTCTGGATAAAGGTGACTACAGCCAATCTTGATAACCTGAATTTGATACCTGAAGACCACAGTAGAAGGGAACTAATTTTTTAAATTGTCCTCTGTCCTCCACATATGCACCCTAGCACATGCATGCCTACATGTGCACACACACACACACACACACACACACACACACAAATACATACACATATACCAACACATGCACACATGAACACATACACTCATATAATAATTATTAATTAAAATTTAAAATAAAATCCCAATAAATTAAAAACAGGAAATATTGAATAGCAATATTTTACTAAATAAAGATAATTATTATCAACATTCAGATAATCATCAATATCAACTTTATTGCCTAATTTGTGCTATAATGCATGTTTTATGCTTGTTCATTTCTGTAGTCGTATATCTTGAATGTATATTCTTACCAACAAACACTTGTTTTACCCAACAAATCCTGGTAGTGGTCATATTGTCTTGAATGTTCTGAAACATCAAGCAGTTTGATGAACACCATTTCAGATATCATATAGTCCTTAAATTCATATGAATAAATGTTTCTCTTTGATCCCAAATTCTATTTTCAAAGTTATTAACAGTCACTTTATTCTTAAGTGTTTGGCTTATGAGGTTTTATAAACTGCATGTGTCTTTTCATTGTTTTTTTTATTCTTCTTTTTATTTAAAAAAAACTTTTTATTCATTTTACATACCAATAACAGATCCTCCTCTCATCCCTCCTCCTGCTTCCCCCAGTTTCCCTTCCCCCATGCACCTCTCATCTCCTCCTCCAAAAGGGTAAGTGCTCCCATGGGGAATCAACAAAGTCTGGTACATTCAGTTGAGGTAGAATCAAGGCCCTCCCCTTGTACCAAGGCTGAGCAAGGCATCACACCATAGGTAATGGGCTCCAGAAAGCCAGCTCCTGCAACAGGGATAGATCCTGATCCCACTTGCAGGGTACCTGAAACAGACCAAACTACACAATTGTCTCGCCTATGCAGAGGAACTAGTCCAGTCCCATGCAGGTTTCACAGCTATCAGTCAAAATTCGTGAGTTCCTAAGAGCTTGGTTAGATTGTCTCTGTAGATATCCCCATCACGATCTTGATCATCCTTGCTCATATAATCCCTCATCCCTCTCTTCAACTGGACTCCCGGAACTCAGCCTGGTACTTGGCTATGGATCTCTACATCTGCTTCCATCATTTACTGAATGAAGGCTCTATGACAACACTTTGGGTATTCACCAATCTGATTGCTGGGGTAGGACAGTCCCTTTCCGCTATTGCTAGTAGTCTAAGCTGGGGTTGTCCTTGTGGGTTCCTGGAAATTTCCTTATCACCAGGTTTCTCTCTAACACCATAATGTCTCTATGAAGATATCGCTTTCATTGCTCTCTGACTCTGTCCCTCCCCTAGCTCAACCATCCAGGTCACTCATGTTCTCATCCCCCATCCCCTCCCCTCTATTGCCCCCCACCATCCCCAGTTTACTCAGGAGATCTCATCTATTTCCCCTTCCCAATGCAATCCGCATGTATCTCTTAGGGTCCTCCTTGTTTCCTAGCTTCTTTGGATCTGTGGGTTATAGTCTGGTTATCCTTTGCTTTACATCTAGTATCCACTTATGAGTGAATACATACCATGTTCGTCTTTTTGAGTCTGGGTTACCTCATTCGGGTTGTTATTTGCTAGACTCCTAAAGTGATATCTTCATCTGACACCGATGTCTATATTGTAAAGAGCATTGAAATGGTGGTAGACTCCACTGTGCCATAGAAATCTCACTATAATTTTTATTAATGTCTTAAAAGTATAAAATTGTTTAATATTTGTATTATTATTGTTAATTTTGTGTTAAAAGTAGGTATTAATGTAAATTTGTAATATGTAATAGAATCAACATAGCATCATTATTCTACACACATATACACACATATTCTATATACACATACACACATATGTTGATTGAAATGCTTTTTGGTGCTTTAATTAAATAAAATTGTGATTGAAAATCATTCATATTTGAAACAGATATTTAGTCACTTTGTTTTAATGAATATGTGCTCACATCAGTAGGCTATATCATACACGAGAAGAGGAAAGAGGTCTGGGACATCGCCACTATTGATAGTAGAGTGTAGCATTGCAAAGCATGTTCTTCTGTATCAGTAGTCTTCTTTTTAATAATCATAGCATACTTGCCTATACATATTGCCATTCTAAAATAATGACTTTTTTCTATCCTATTTCACAAGACAAGATCATATATAAGATACAAAAAATAAAACAAATTGGATTTGTTATGACTTTAATATGTTGTAATAAATATGTTTTAATCTCTTTCCTTATCATTATAATATATTAAACTGTTATTCAAGTGTTTCTGCTGACCATGAATGACACTGTGTTCTTTAGTGGCTGCATTTGGTTTTTATTTCCAGTGCATGAGAATGCTAAAGCAGTATAATTTCCTTTATACAAAGACAATATTCAAAAGATTGAAATTACCATGTAGACTTAACTCTTCCACATGTTTCAATTCTCCTTGAGTTCTTCAAGGAAGCTTTTAAGGACTGACTTGGGAAATGCTGCAGAATCCCTTTGAAATGTAAACATTCAATTTTGTTCTAAGTTCTGAAGCAGGAATCTTGATTTAAAAGAATTTCTAACTCATCCCAGTGGACATGGTAGAGAATGTAGAATAAAGCCTTTTCTTACCTGGTACTGTTTACTTTGTTATTGCCTATTAAAAATCATTCCCTGCTATAATTCCCATGAATGAGATATCATTTTTATGTTATTAGAAAACTTCTTTTCAAGGGCAACTCAATGTAGTTAAAAATAGAGCTTTGCAGAGAGCTTGGCTTTCTGCAAAGTTAAACCTTCTAATTGACTTATTCAATTGAAGGAGAATGCTAATGAGCTTAGCTAGAAAATTAGAATTCTATAAATTTTCTGAAGAAATGAAATTCTACTGCTGGAAATAAAGTCATTACTTATTTTTAGAAAACTGTGTTTTTTACAGTGCAGCTCTTCCTTACTGTATTTTGATTGATGACATATTTCTCAGACTCTTTACCTTGCTTCTTCTATAATTTGATGACAATCTTGTTTAACTTCACAATCTTATTTTAGATATTAATGTTTATTACTAATTAATAATATTTTTACCATGCTTGTTCTCTTACTTTGACCCTTGAACTTCAATATTAAGCCTGGGCTTCTTTGCCTTCAGTTTTGTAGGGTTATCTTAATCATAATTGACTCAAGTTATTCTGTCACTACATATGTTTCATATATTTTTCCTGGTGATCTGGAGTGCTCAAATTGAGGTTATTATTTTAGATCCTGACCAGTCTGCTTTTCTCAAATTTGTTGTCTTCCTAGACAATCCGAGTTTTGATCTCCTTTTACAGGACACATTTCAACTCAAATCCTCAACTCAAACATGAGAATACTGGTAAGTATTCATGTTGGTTAGGAGATTATTTTGGAAACATTAATTATAATATTGTTGCTCAATGTTTGTTATCTTTTGTAATTAATAATGCATGTGACTTTTTGAACTATCTTTAATGTGACTTAAGTTGTCTTCCTCCTTCTTCCTGTGTATTAACTGTACAAAGCACTATTTTATGAGCAAAGGGAAATTCATAATATATATAAATTTTAATCATATAAAATTTAATTGGAATTATGTTATATGAATGATAATGCTTCTTCAAGAGCCATAGATTATCTAATATTGATAATGTGTACATCCTCAGTACCATGCATGGGCGATATCCCTCTGGATTGCTGGTCAGAATAAAGAGAGTCCCACACACAATGCAGGCTATTGATATCAAGTTAAAAATATACAGCTGAAAAATCACATGCTTGAGACACAGCATGTGGAAGACAGGAACTGGCATGGAAGCCTCCTTCTTTAGGACCAGCACTCACAGTAGTCACATACCAGCACTCACATACTCATAGAAGACTATGCTATGAAGCTTCCAAGGGACAAAAGAGAATAGAAGGCTCACAAGTTGTAAAACTTAAGGGAAACAACAACAACCAATCTGACAAGATATTCCCCAAAAGTCTCAAATTTACACACACACACACCACACACACACACACACACACACACACACACACACACACACACAAGTCACAAAAGAATGTTGAGATCAAGAGAAATAGTCTTCCCTGGAGAAGAGCATGCCATTAGTTATGGAATGTCAAATGGTCAACCCTGAATACATATGTATGAGTAACACTGTACAATCTGAGTATATTGTATGCATCTGTTTAGGGATATTCATCCCTAAACTACATATTTTGTTTGTTTTGTTTTGTTTTGTTTTGTTTTTCAAGACAGGGTTTCTCTCTGTAACATAGCTCTGACTGTCCTGGAATTCATTTTGTAGATCAGATGTCCCCCAACTTAAAGAGCTCTGTCTGCCTCTGCTTCCCAAGTGCTGAGATTAAAGTCATGCACCACCCTTCCCAGTTTAGGAATATGTTTATGTAATGACAAATAATGGAAAAAATAGGTCATAAATTTTACAAAGAGAAAGGAAAGTATATGATAGAGTGTGGTGGTATTATATTCCCCCAAATACTGTGCACTTTAATAAACTTATCTGGGGTCTGAGACAGAACAGCCACAATATTAAACCTAGAGGATAGGCAGTGGTAGCACACGCCTTTAATCCCAGCACTTGGGAGGCAGAGCTAGGCAGAAATCCATGTGTTCAAGGATACAGCCAAGCATGGTGACTCATGCCTTTAATCCCAGGGAGTGATGGCAAAAGGCAGAAAGATATATAAGCAGTGAGGACCAGGAACTAGAAGCATTTGGCTGGTTAAGCATTTGGCTGGTTAAGCCTTCAGGCTTCTAGAGCACAATTCAGCTGAGAGCCATTGGGATGAGGACACAGAAGCTTCCAATCTGAGGAAACAAGACCAGCTGAGAAGTTGGCCTGGTGAGGTTAGCTGTGGCTTGTTCTGGATCTCTGATTTTCTAGTTCACCCCAATACCTGGCTCAGGTTTGATTTTATTAATAAGAACTTTTAAGATTCATGCTACAATAGAGTTTCAAGGGTGGATGGGGAAGGGAGAAATGATGTAATTATATTTTAATCTCAAAAAAGTAAAAGAAATAAAGATATTTAGAATGGTGTAGTAGTGGTATTTTTGTCTTGGAAATAACCAATAGCTGGGAAATTAAACTATAGATCCATTTAATAGAAGAGAATGTGTGTCTAGTTCTATAAACCTAGCCTATGGTTGATGAGGTCATAGAACATGGAGGAGAGCCTACTAACTTAATGTTTCTAAACCAGCATGATTTCTAACTGTATTCTAAATGCTTAAACACCCACAGAAAACCATAGCTCATGTCTTTACCAATGAAGCTTCTTTTACAGTATACTGAGATTATTACATAATTCAATAATTTTTCAAAATGTAAAGAATAAGTGACCATGGTGTACTCATCCAGAATTGGCACATTTATAGTGAAGCTCTAACTCCTGAGTCTCTGAAAGAAAATTACAGAAAATGGAGAATAAAGGTCATCAGAAAAGGAGATGCCTTAGTTAGGGTTTCTATTGCTGTAATGAAACACCATGACAAAAAAGAAAGTTGGGGAGGGAAGGGTTTATTTTACTCACAGTTCCATTCAGCAGTTCATCATCTAAGGCAGTGAGGGCAGGAAATTAAGCAGTATGGGAAATTAAGCAGGGTGGGTACAGAGCTGAGGAAGAGACCATGGATGGGTGCTACTTATTGGCTTGCTCAGCCCTTTATTTTTTTATTTTTTATTTTTTGGTTTTTTAGAGACAGGGTTTCTCTGTGTAGTTTTGGTGCCTGTCCTAGATCTTGCTCTATAGACCAGGTTGGCCTCGAACTCACAGAGATCCACCTGCCTCTGCCTCCCAAGTGCTGGTATTAAAGCTGTGTGCCACCACCACCCGGCTTCAGCCTGCTTTCTTATAGAACCCAAGACCATAAGTCTAGGGGTGGCACCACTCACAATAGGCTGGGTCTTCCCCATCAATCACTAATTAAGAAAATGCTCTGCAGGCTGGCCCACAGCCTGATCTTATGGAGGCATTTTCTCAATCAAGGTTCTTCTTCTCAGATGTGTCAAGTTGACATAAATCTAGCCAGCACACAGGACAAGGATAACTATTGCAACATAGAGAATTCTATACATATAGCAGGGATATTTCACCCATATAATCACACCCAAATAAATGCCTAAAGAAGACATGCATAATGTGAGCAGCAGTTAATGTGCCAATGTGGATAGTGGGAAATTCATATGGTCCCACCCCTACCTGAAGATCTACATGCAATTAATGGCTGCTGAGAAAGGAAGAAATATTTTTTTTATTTAAGCATGAGATTCATGATACATTATCCCATTTTCCATGTCAGCAAAAACATATGCATGGGGAGAAACCTTAAATAGATTCTGTACCATACAAATCGTAACAATAAAGAAGAAGTCATGAGGCTGAGAGGGGGTGTGGGAGGATAAAGAGGGAGTTGAACGGAGAGTGTGTGGAAAGGTCAATACAATACTCAGAAATGAAATTCTTAAAAAACATTTAAAGCTTAAATAAGCAACAGAAAATGTCCATGGGAAGACATAAATCAAGAATGGACATTTTTTAAAAAAGAGACAACTTTGTGATATTTGTAAGGTTTTCTGAAAAAAATTACAAGAACCAATCTGAAGTTAACTGTCTCTTTAATTATACTTTATTGTTATAGTGAAGAAACAAACAGTATGAAGAGGAATAACAAATGTGTGCTTGATCTAAATGATTATGACAAAACTTAGTCTAATAATTAAATAATCATAAGATGTCTAAAGTTTGTTACAAGTCAAACATAATTCACCTGTGAAAAATGTCCTGTGGCAGAAATAATGTGAACTCTTAACTATGAGATTTCCTAAAATTACAGAAAAGAAAAAATTAGACAAAGAGCATCAGGCCATGAAGATCAACCTTGAATAGAAGCCTATAATTTATAAGAAGTGAAATTTCTAAATTATCCATAGAAATTTTGAGCATCTTTAAGCATGTGTAAGAAATTGTCCAAATGATGAATTTGGAGATATGTGATGTAGTTAAATATAGTGATTTTGATCAGAAACTAAACATAAATTAGGATGAGAATTTCACATCTTATGCAACTTAACAGCAAATCCACAAAAATGGAGACTATCAGAAATAAAAACACTATGAGGTGACCAGTTCACAGGAAAGGCTCTACAAGTGACAAAATTGCAATTCATTTCACTTATTCTCATATATCTCTCTTTTGCATTTCTCATTTCATGTTTAATTATTATTATTCCAAACCCTCCATCATTTTGATGGGACACCGTCAGCATTTCCCATGGTTCTCAGTTCCTTGCATACGTGTTATTATTTCATCACTTTAGACGGTAGATAGCATGTTCTATCATTTGAGCTCTTTCAGTATGTGTACAAAGGTCGTGTCAGAGAAGATCACACATGAAAGGAGCAGCAATCTCTCCACCATTATGAATAATACTAACTACAATGGCAGAAGGTTAGAGGAGATTGGCAAAGGCGACAGGATGCCTCCATTCTCTTCTCAGGTGCTCAGGAGATCTCCGCTGACCCTGTACCATGGGTCAAAAACCTGCTAGCAGGTTGAGAAATGTCTGTAAAGACCCATCCCTGTGTTCATCAGCAGGCATCCATCAAGAATGACAAATCAGACATTGCCTTTCCAGGAGGGAAACAGTATCAGTCAATCACACTTGAAGAGAAACAGTTTTCCTACTTAGAAATAAGTGAGTGCTTGGGGTATGTCTTTTGTGTATTATTTCTCATCTGACAGATTCTCTCTCAATTTTTCATGATTTTTTAAAATTTAATAAAATATAACTTCATCATTTCCACCCCTCCACTCCCTCCAACATCTCCTATATTACCATTGATCCCTTTCAATTCTATATCTTCATATGCTTTAATTAATATTATACATATGCCAATAAATGCAACTAGCTGTGTTGCTTTTGTGTTACTTGTATGTATATGCCTTTAGGGCTGACCACTTGGGATTGGACAACTACCTAAGGGACTCATACATCAGGAAGAATGTTACTCCCTTTATCAGTAGTCTTTAATTGCTAGTAACTCATCACACTGATAATTAAGTTTATCACTTCTTAAACTTGTAAAGAATTTTCAAGTTGAGAGATGTTAATTATTAAAATAGTTTCCTTAAAAATGTAGAAGATCCAATTAATTTTATTAGTATGTGTAGGAAAATAAATATAACTTTGAAAAACAACCTAATAAAACATCATAGTCAACTCTATAAACGTAAGTCAAGCAATGCCTAACATCAGCTGGTCTATACAACACAAACGATCAATGAAGAGTGAGATCAAATTTATATCCTTACTGGGGTCCACTTTCATTCATCCCCTCTGCAGACATAACCTATGTGCTATGAGTTCTTCCCTTTTAACAAGCCATTCTCACTGGACTCCTTTATGGCTGTATTTAAATTTTGTTTAAATTTTTATTACCTAAGTAGTCTCTGAATCATCAATATTTATTTAGATTTTCCTTAATTTCAGCACATCAACTTATTAAACGTTCATTACTCTCTGCCTAAAAAAACTCATCTTGTTAGTTTACAGGATTTTGCATTTTTAGTAAACTAACCTTTTTATCTCAAAATTGTTCTTACATCCTGTTTTCATGTTAAATATCTTCTTCAGCAGATTTCTAAAAATGATCTGTTGGGTCTGGAACATTGGCACAGGGGATAAAAGTTCTTGCTGAAAAAGCATGATGATAGAAGTTCAAATACCAAACACTCATGTCAAAAGATATACCTGGCCTTGTGTACTTGGAACCCTCTTGCTGGAAGTGGGCATACACAGAAGGCACAGAGGTTAACGTTCAGCCTGAGAGCTATCTCTAGGGAATAAGTGGAGTTAGTTTGGGGACAGTCAGTATTCTGAAATCCTCCTTTGACCTCTATGCACACGCATTCTCCACAGACACACTTTCATATCACACAGGTGCTCTCAGCCCATGCATACACGCACACACAAAACCTGTTGGGCTGTCTTGGTATGTAAAATGCTTGCCAAAATTGTCATATAAGTGTAAAGACATGAGTTTGATTCCCAGGACCCACATAAAAATTCTGGTGTTGTAATGTACACTTTTAATACCAGCACTGAGGAATCAAAAAAATAGGTGAT
>CABHPP010115765.1:0-41734 GCA_902168425.1 Peromyscus attwateri
AAAAAAAAAGGATTTAAAAATACATATTCTCCTCAGCAGTAATGACAAGGGGCAGAATTGGAAAACAATGGCACAGGCTGAGAAATAGCATTTCTCAGGGAAAGAACAGTCAGTGGTAAGTGGTCAGCTGTCAGTGAGGGGCTCATACTTTACCTCATCTGGCTACTTTTGGCAAATGTGTATTTTCATCTGCTAAGAGAGCACTTTCAAAAGGTCATTCATAGTTCATTTTTGTTTTTAATATATGTATGTGGAGTAGGGGGTTTGTGCATATGAGTGCATGTACCTGAAGAGGCCATCAGAGGATGTTGGATTCCGTAAAGCTGGAGTTACAGGTGGTTGTGTGCAGCCCTACACGGGTTATACTAACAAAACCCATTCCCTCTACAAGAGCAGCATGCATTTTTAACTTGGAGCCATCTCCCCAGGCCCCAAAGAGTCATTCTGATTACAAATAATGCATCTTGAAATGGAAGGATAAGAAAAGTGTGGTGGACATGAATGAAGGAGTGGTTCATGAGCCTCCACCCCTCCCTGAGAAGTTATAGGCATTAATGGTTGCTGAAGGAGAGAGAATCTACTCCTCAGTAGATGCAGTCACTTGCCTTTGCTTGAGTGAATAATCCTCCATACAGCTACTCCTAATTAAATCCAGCAGGTCAGAAACAGAAGACACAAAATTTGAGGTTACTGTGGCAAGTCTTCATCCAAACAGATTGAAACCCACATAAGAAACAAATTCTGCACAAAAGGAGACTTTGGAGATATACAGGCTAAGAAGACAACATGAGAACACATGAGCAGATGGTATGTTCAGACCATGAGAGGTCACAGGAGAAACCAGTCCTGCTCACATCTTGAGCTTGGACTTCTAGTGTCTAGATAAACTTGCTTTCAGCTAGTTTTTATTCACAACCCTAAGGAATGATGCCAGCCACAATGGGCTGGCTTTTCCTACATCAATTAACACTCAAGAGAGTCCACCACAGACATACCAACCTTATCTAGACAATTATTCATTAATACTCTCTTAATAAGACAATTGTAACTAATAAACATATTTGGTAAATAAGACTGACTAAATACTAATTATGAATTTTGAATCACCTTTCACAGGGCAATTTGAAAGCTAATTGTATTCAACAGCTGACTACTGTAATATTTGAATGCTTATCCATACTTTTGCACAATAAAATAGCAAGGTTGAGTGAAAGGAATCACCTCATATATTACTTTCATATTATCGGCACCTTTTGCTCTAAAGCCTTTTTTTTATTAAAACACACTGATTTATTAAAACACACTAATTCAATTTGAAGCCCTTGTTCCCACGACCGGTCCCAGTGTAATCTGTATCATTCCAAAATATATTTCTCAATGTTCTTCTGCATTAAGGGTGTGGGTAAGAGAAAGGGGAGTCTCTTCCCAGTGTGGTACAATTATATAAATTCCCTATGATGTGCATTTATTCCTATAATCCCAGATATAGCATCCCATTGAACACGTTCTAGAAAAATCTATGTCAGTGTTTTATGTATACGATTAGGAGTCCAATGAAAATGTAGATTGAAGTGAGGAGTGGGGCCTGAGACTCTGGATTTATAATAAACTCCAAGGCAAGACTGATGCTGATATCCAGGGGCCACATTTTGAATAGCAAGCAAGGATTTGTGCTTTCTGTATTCTTCATCTTCATGCTCCAGATATAGTATGTTTCTCTTGTCCTGCTCCAACATGTTATCTGCAAACACTGGCTCAACTTCTCAAGCAGGAGGAAAGCAATAAAGAACCAGGACTTCCATATACATGTTCTCCTCACTTTGTGGACTGTCCTCATTTTGGGGAAGGCTAATTTACTTGATCTGCAGCATGCATCTCTCCTTAACTGCTAAACAACACCTCATGTTCATATTGTATTTTCACTAATAATGAGTATTACTATTATTACTATTTTTCAGGGGGTCTCCAAGCAGTGCTACAAGAAGGAAACTTCTATCTCAACAACTGGTAGGAGATAAGGCTCAGAGGAAAGCTGTTAACTGGAGAAACACTTCTTTTTAAGCAATAAAAAGAAAATTAAGGTTATCAAGACAAATTAAGCATAAGGCATACCAAAGAGTTCCCAGTCAAATTGAACTCTTAACTAATAAGCAATTATTGACCAGGATTTTTGTCTGTCGTGAGACCTCACTTAATAACTATCGCTGAACTTTGTGTGGGACGTGAATGAGGTGGACCTTTGCCCTCATTTCTTCTTTATAGGTGTATTTTCCCATCATGTTATTATCTTATCCACTTGCTTCCTTAAGCTTGCATTGGAGCCAGTTGCCTTAGTTATAAAGAAATGAATGAGACCATGCTAACTAGGGACAGTGTCCCTTCCTGTACATAATTTCAGAATACCAAGTCATTTTAATTTTTACTTCAGGGGTAGCATTAAATATAACAAGGAGATAATTTTGTGTCAAAAGGTTATCACCAAATGACTGTGGGATATAAACAGGTGGGAGTTTTGAATAACAGTAATTTTAGAGTAATTCTAATTAAATAACAAAACTTGAGCTGGCAACATTACTCAGTGAATAAAAATACTTTGCAGAACAAGCTTAATAACCTGAGTTTGATTTCCTAGAATCCACAGCTAAAAGAATAAAAAACAGCTCTTGAAAGCTGTCCTCTGACCCCCCCACACACAAACACACAAACACACACACTCATACACACACACTATATACACACATAATAATAAATAAATTTAAATTTTATAAGAAACAAGCTTGTTTCTGACACTATTTGGTCATTTATTCACATTAAATAATGTGTGCTACAAATTAAGCAATATAGGTATGGGGCATTAAGTATTTATAACTTGAATGTTATGATAAATAAATTTATTTATCATAAAGATTATCAACAAGTGGCTCTCAGATGGGGATGATTGGCAATGTATTTATGATTTTTCTTCATCATAATTGGGTGAAAGGGTGCCATTGTTATGTACTGAATGAAATCTAGCAATGCTACTTACTCCTGCATAGGACTGCAGCCCATTAAAAAAAAAATTCTAGGCAGAATGTCAATAGGGAGGATATTGAAATCCCTGTTATATTTTCCTCAGTAGATACTTTGATCTTTGTAATCTCTATCCATGTAATATTCTCATTTAAAGTAGAAGTGATGGCTGCCTTTGAAATTATGATCAGTCTCCATGTTGTCCCAGCATGCAAAGTAATCAGACACACAACTGAAAGTATGCCACAGGATCTGCAGGCACTCTAAATGTCTGAAAATTGTCAAGTCCCTTGATCAAAACAAAGTAGTCACTCTTTTGAAAGTCGCTGGGGAAGAGATGCGTAACGAATTACAGGAAGCTCTGTGTGGACAGATCCACACTTACCTCCCTCTCACCTTCTGGAGAAACTGGTATAGAACTGCCATTTCACTAGGACATTCTGCAGGAGAGACTGGAGAACTATGAGCTTCCAACCTTTTCCTTAGGGATTTACACTTGGAATGTTCTGGGTAGAAAAAGCACTTGCACAATGTCATTAATGTTTCTTATCCTCTTTGGAACTCCGAGACAGCCATGTAAACTCCCAGGGTGCTGGGACAGAAGCCCTCCCTCCAAATTTTCCTTATGTAAATGAGACAAAGGGTGAACTGTTTTCATTTTGATAAGGGGGATTGACACCCTCTAAATTAAAAAACCCTGTCTTTTGAATGAAAAAAAAAAGGAAGAGAAAAAGAAAAAAAGGAAAAGGTTGGTTTATAATTCAATGTGTATGTGTATGTTTATGCATGTGGGGGTGTGCTTTACTAGCTGATCCATCTCCCCATCCCTGTGACTGTGAAAATTGCAGACACTCCATGAGGAAGCCTGTCACACGTGGACAGAAATGCACTTCAGGATGCTTCACAAGAAAAGGTACTGCATATTTCCTGTACAGTGTCATGACAGTTTCTATATGGAGGCCAAAGATGTGGAGGATGATAATGAGAGCAGAATTGTAGAGTTACTTTCAGATAAGTAGTTTTGTAAACCAAAAATAAGTTATGATTTGACCTACCACCAAACAACACTCAGCTAAAGAAGTTGTTTTGATCTCCACAATCAAGTCTCTCAAAAGTCAAGTCCTTTCAAGTGATGCCTTCAAGTATGTGCTGCATAGTTCTTGAGAGAGAGAGAGAGAGAGAGAGAGAGAGAGAGAGAGAGAGAAACACATTTGCAATTTACATCCAAGCTAGTGCAGTCCTCACCTACCTATGGTAACCATGACATCTGATAGACCTTTTTCCCCACAAGAGGACATTGTTCGCTTTTCATCTATCTGAGGAGATCCAAGGATACTCTACCCCTCAGGGTCCACTGTGGAGGGTGAAGCACCCTCATGCCAATGAAGTTCATAATCATGAGAGGAAAAAACAGATGCTCCAATAGAAGAAAGGGCAGACAAGAAATAAGGGAAATCCACGTTCTTGAAGAAGACATAGCCATTACTGCCAGAGCTGAGTCATAGAGTGAGATTCTTACTGTCATGGCGAGGAGTGAAAATGAGGCAAGGCTTAAGAAACCATATTGGAGGGATATAGGTAAAGGAGGGTCTGACTCAAGTGAAGTGGGCAGCAAATGTGGTTGCCAAGAGCTCTATCATGCAGTGCTCTGACTCATGACTTAAACTCCTGATGTGTCACTGCCCTGGGGGCCATTTACCCCTCTAGTTGACTTCCCAGACTGTCTGACTTCTGTCATGTTTCCTTGCTTTCCTCCGACTACAAGAAACTCTTCAAAGAGACATTTAATATACTTAAAGGTTTCAATGCCTTGTATGTCTATACACGCTATTATATCCTTGTTATTTATATTTTTCTGATTGTTTTGAAGGGAGAAATATAAAAGCCAATGAATTCTGTTCATTCTCATTTTTGTTTGTTTTTTTTTCAACTACAAAATGTTATGTTGTGAGGAGAGATGATGAATCTCTCAGATCCTGACCCCTCTCCCTACCCCCCACCCCATCACAAACACATAAACTCTATAAGGAAATCATCTACAGGACAATCTACAGATAGGGAAAGACATGTTCATTCTTTCAATCCTGCAAGAAAGCATTTGGCAGAGATTAAGTTGTGAGACTTCTATTGTTTTAGCATGAAAAAGAACAACTTGTCAGCCTGTGTAAGTAACTAAGTGTATTTTGATGGCAAATGACATTTCATGAAAATATTGATGCAATTCCCAGGCTCCCAGAGTGTGTGGCATTCACACTCCAGAATGTCTAAACAGGAGCAGGCAAGGGCAGCAGTCTGGTTGGAAGGGGAACCCGAGGAACCTCTAGAAAGTAAAATTGTATTACAGTTTTACTTCTACTTCATATTAAAGGTCAATTAAACATCATTTTCCCTGAAGGTGTTTGTGTTATATTTTACATATGATGAGGTGGAGTCGTGTTTAGACCAAAGAATGTGGTTGTGCATCTAATATCCCTCCATATACTCTCACACACTAAAGTGGCTTTGAGGGACCAAGAATCTT
This sequence comes from Peromyscus attwateri, assembly GCA_902168425.1. NCBI lineage: Eukaryota > Metazoa > Chordata > Mammalia > Rodentia > Cricetidae > Peromyscus > Peromyscus attwateri. The sequence goes on from CABHPP010115765.1 coordinate 5,534, forward strand.
GTTAGAAACTGGAGAAGAATACACTAAAGAATGCCATAACACCTGCCACTCACTGGCACTGTGTCTATTCATAAATAGGTCCTAATGATGCTGCAGAAAAAGAAAGCACAGGGCCAGCAAGATGGCTCACCTTGTAAGGTCCTTGATGCCGAGTCTGGTGACCTGGGTTTGATTTCCAGGAACCTTATTGTAAAAGGAGAAAACCAACTCCATAACATTGTCCTCTAATCTCCAGAGGCATGTTTTAGCATGTAAGAACATTCAAGCACACAGAAAGAAAGAAACACATACATGCATACATATAACGAGATATCATTTAATCTAAACAAATTATCTCCAACAACTGACCATTACTTAATATGTGAATTGCTCTTTGTTTCTATCATTGACCTCTGGTTTTTTTTTTTTTCCCACCATTGGCTCACATATATACAAGGCCAAAGGGAATTCAAAGTACTTACACCTGTCAGTCACAAATCAAAGCTATGGCTTATATCAAAGGGTGGTGTGTTCCATATTGTTAGTTCCTTCATAGTCCAGGACAACATAGGCACACCCCGAAACCCAAGCTTCAGCTTCACTTAAGGCTTAAAGGCAGTGAGATATTATTATACTGAAACATTCTCCTTGTAAACTCCAAATTCCTTAGACCAAGGTAATTGTTTTTTCCTTTGTTCCAGAATCTGAAATCTTCAGCTACATAATCACCAAGATAAGTGAATCAAAATTGTATATCTTATGCAAAATCTGAGGGTGAATGGGTAAAGTAATGGGCATATTCACACAGTTTATTATATGGTCTAAGAAACCCCAGTCACCAGGTCCAAAGGACCTAGTGTTGCATTTTAAGTTAAGGGTTGAAAATGCTTATACACTGAGCCTCAAGCTGGCCATAGGGGCTCTATGAAGTTAGTTTCTACCTTTTTCTAAATTTAATGGAGTCAGGGCAATCTGAAAAGTTGTTTTTAGTTCAAAAAAAAAAAAAAAAAACCGTGTCCCAATGCACCTGCCTTCCAAACTATGGCTGCGGGCTGGCTACAGGGCTTTCTGATATAAAAGCATTTGTAGGTAGCAAAAATTGAATACATGAACATTCAAGAGTGTTTTTGCCTAGGCAATTAAAATTTTCCTGCTCTTAAACAAACCACATCAGTTTTAATTGGATACAACTTTTTCAGTTTTGCTTTGAAAGGGTATGACCTTAATCTGATAAGCTTATGCTCCAAGGTAGATTTCAAAGTTAGCAGAATAATATCTAGGTACATGTTAACAATTGCAGAAAACAGAAAAATACAAAGTTATATACATGTGCACACATCTAGTTTCCAGATGATGAATGGGTAAACTTATTTATTAGTACAAGAAAAGGTCAAAAAACCTTTCCCACTTATCTGCAGCAAAGACAAAATATAATAACCTTCTAATGTCTGATCTGCCAACATCACTATGAATGCCCAGACACCAGTTTCCTGAGACTCTTCCTAATACATCTCATTACTTTTTTTTTACTTTAAAGAACATAGACTAAAATCATAATGCCATCATGCTGGCTTATAGTTCTATTGTGGAGAAGGTAAGTTGTTCAGGAGAATATACAGCTAATAAATAAGTTGTAGTATATAGGGAAATCAAGAGAGCATGTGGAAAAGCAGAAGAGGGTTCCCCAGGCTGTCTAAACCTGCCTCTGTCACTCACTCACCAGCTGGTGACTTTGGGTCTGATAACTTTTAGTTTCCTTGAGCTTCTCATCTGAAAAACTATATTTATTACCAAATGTCTTATAGCCATGATTCATGAATTTTTGCCTAACAATATCATAGGGCATGACCTAAAGAGTGGTTGGACTTGACCTTCTCCTGAGATGTGGACAACATAATTGCTTCATCTTTTCTAGATGATTCTTCAGAAGCATACTAACTTACTGGGAGAAAAGCTCAGGGGTTGATTGAGGTGGGACCAGTTTTTGTGCAAATGCCAAAAAGCCAAAATATCACAGAAACTCACAGTTGGTTCTTCTTATGAGTATTCTTTTTAAATTGAGTTAAATAATCAAGGCCCTCTAGTTTATGTTTTGGCCACATTATAAACAGTTAAGTTGAACCTAGAACAATGTATGATCATGGCTAATTCAGTAGTTACAAAAGAATTCTAACATGGAAACATTTACTATCCTTGGGTTCCATTGTTTACAAATCATCATGAAAGCAAAGCAGATTGGAGTCAGAAAGGCTGAGCAAGTGAAAACTTGTGATATTAGTGAGTGAGTTTAACCTGTGACCCAACACCATCATCTTGATGATTTACTGTCCTAGAGTTAGCAATAATTATCCTGCAAGAGTGTGTAGGGCTTCAAGCAATAAGTGAGGAACTCTTCTCTGAGACATGATTGAGAGAGATGTCCAATAGCACCAATAGCAGTAGCTCACGTTTTGACTTTTGGGACCAGGCCTTTACCAAAAATTGGCATGGTGGATTTGACTATATGCTATATATAAGAGACCATTAGACTACGTGTAGGAATAGTACAAAATTGTAGCTCATGCATGGAGTCTGTTTCTTTCTAGCTGTGTGACACTGAACTAGTTATGTTAATTTAGTGTTTGTGCATGTGCAAGTTCACATGTGTATATCTGTGCACATACATGTACATGTGCATGCATATGGTGACCAGAAGTTAGCCTTGGGTGTTCTGCTCTAGCACTGTCCATTTTTTCTTTTGAGGCAGGGCCTCTTGATTGACATGGGACTTGCCAAGTAAGTAGTCTATCCTGGGCTGGCCAGGCAGTGAACCCAGAGGACCCCGATATCAGTGTCTTCAGAGCCCTTGTATAGAAGCTCATGTCACCACACCTAGCTTTTTTTATGTGATTTCTGGGGCTTGGACTTAGGTCCTCATATTATAAGGCAAGGAATTTAGCAACTAAGTTTCTCCCCTATGCTTCATTAAAAAACTTCTCCATATCTCAGCTTTTCTGATCTGTAAACTTAAGTCTATTCATAAAGTTTTCGAAAGTATTAAATGAAGTAAAAGATTCTAGTCTTATATTTATTTGTTTTTGTTTTTGTTTGTTCAAGACAGGGTTTCTCTGTGTAGCTTTGCGCCTTTCCTGGAACTCACTGTGTAGCCCAGGCTGCCCTCAAACTTACAGAGATCTGCCTGCCTCTGCCTTCTGAGTGCTGGGATTAAAGGTGTGCACCACCACCGTCCAATTTATATTTATATATTAAGAGTCTAGGGGCTGGTAAGATGGCTCAGTGGGTAAAGATGCTTGCTTTGACAACCAGTTTAATCTCCAAGAACCACATAGTAGGAAGAGAGAACCAACTTCTGCTGATTGTCCTTTGACTTCCACATGTGTGCTATAGAATGCACACACACACACACACACACACACACACACACACAACAAACAAATAAATAAATAAGTAAACACTAATTTTTAAGAACAGTCTAAAATGGATATTTCAATTTTTATGAGACTTTTTTATGGTATCCTTTTGGGAAAAAAACAAGATAGTGTTTAGAAGTTAAGGACTCTTTGGAGAAAGGGTGATATTGGTCTAAATATCTGTAGGTATAAATATTACTGTAAGTGTGCAACATAATTGAGCGGAAACAAAACAGCTCCTCACAGACTATTAGTACATGTGGATTTTCTACGGCCAATTTTGTGAGAGAACTCAATACCTCAGGTCTAGTTTAGTGTATTGGCTGGATCAGGACTGTCACCTCTGAGCAAGGGGGCACATCAATACCAAACATGTACTCTGAAAACCTTGCAGATCCAGTCTGTCCATGTATTACTGAGTCATCCTTTCTTGGTTTTCTCTTTGGCTCACAGTTGACTCAGAAACCCTAGTATTTACAAAGCCCGGTTGCATTTCTTTAAACCCAGGATACATATGGGGCTTTCAGAGCCATGCCTATCAAATAGCTGCAGTCAGAGCCAACTGAGAAACAGTCTGAGTGGGTAACCAGTGCTTTTTGAAACTTCCAACTGATTGTATTACTGCAGAATGTCAAAACTTGGAGTCATCCAATATCTTAGCAAGATAGCTCAAACTCAGAAACACAACCCAAATTCACCCATTCTTCACATCTCCTCCACTGCTACTGCAGCCATAGTGCTAATCCTTGTGACCACAGATGATAATCCTATATGTTCTTTTCACTTCTGCTTTCCCTCCTCTAGACTATCTAGGAGGTAGGAGTGATTTAAAAAGAAAAAAAAAACTTAGTAGTGTTACATCTTTGTTCAAAACTACCTGATGGGTCTAGATACCTAAGGAAAATCCTGATCCTTCTCTCTAACTCTAAATTTCATTTCTGGGGCTTCCTTCCTGCTCTTGGTTGCAGTTGTGCTGGTCTCTTTGTCCTCTATATACATTGCAAGCACCCTGCTCCTACTTTGCATTCTTTGTCTTCACTGTCCCCGTGGCACAGGCTTGTCTTAGTTAGGGTTGCTATTGCAGGGATAAAATAGCATGCTCAAAACCAACTTAGGGAGAAAGGGGTTTATTTCAGCTTATAACTCTCAGGTTGTACTAGTTCCTGAGGGAATTCAAGTCAGGAACTCAAGGAAGGGACCTGGAGAGAGGAACTGAAGCAGAAGTCATGGATGAGTGCTGCTTGCTCCCCAAAGCATGCTCAACCTGCTTTCTTTTTTGTTTGTTTTTCTGTGGTTGTAATTTGTTTGTTTTTTAGTTTGTTTAAAAAAAAAAAGATTTTCCTGTGTAGCCTTGGCTGTCCTGGAACTCACTCTGTAAACCAGGCTGACCTTGAACTCACAGAGATCCAGCTGCCTCTGCCTCCCAGGTGCTGGGATTAAAGGTGTGCACCACCATGCCCAGCTTCTACTTTCATTCTTACATACTCCAGGACCACCTGTCAAGGGGTGGCACCAGTTGGGCACTCCCATATCAATCACCAATTGAGAAAATGCTACACAGGTTCACGTACAGGCCAATCTGATGAAGGCATCTTCCCAACTGAGGGTCCCTCTTCCTGAACAACTCTAGCTAATATCAAATTGACATAAACTCAGCCAACACTCTCTGCTTAATAGTCATCTAATGATCTTAGCCATTCTGACAGGCATAAGGTGGTATCTCAGAGTTGTTTTGATTTGCATTTCCCTGATAATTAGGGATGTTGAGCAATTCCTTAAATGTCTTTCAGCCATTTAAGTTTCCTCTGTTGAGAATTCTCTGTTTAGTTCTATAGCCCATTTCTTAATTGGACCGTTGGGCATTTTGATGTCTAATTTCTTGAGTTCTTTATATATTCTAGATATCAGTCCTCTGTCAGATGTGGGGTTGGTGAAGACCACATGAACTATGAACCAATGGCTGAGGGGCCCCCAACTGGATCAGGCCCTCTGAATGGGTGAGACAGTTGATTGGCTTGAACTGTTTGGGAGGCATCCAGGCAGTGGGACCGGGTCCTGTGCTCATTGCATGAGTTGGCTGTTTGAAACCTGGGGCTTATGCAGGGTTGCTTGGCTTGGCCTGGGAGGAGGGGACTGGCCCTGTCTGGACTGAGTCTACCAGGTTGATCTCAATCCTTAGGGGAGGCTTTGCCCTTGAAGGGGTGGGAATGGGGGGTGGGCTGGGGGTAAGGGGAGGGGGGCGGGAAGAGGGAGAACAAGGGAATCCGTGGCTGATATGTGGAACTGAATGGTATTGTAAAATAAGATGAAAAAAAAATAGTCATCTAATGAGAGAAGCACACTGACTTAATGGCCTCTCATCCATCATTCTTGGTCCCTTGATACATCTTGTTTTGTACTAAAGCACATATAGGGATGGGAAGACCTTAAAAAACAGTTAATATTTAGACAACATGGTTCTCATATGAATTCTGGTCAGCTAAAATATGGCAGACACCAGCTATGTGGGAGTACCATGAGTCAGTTAATGATGGCTGACACAGGACATATGGGCAACCCAGAAGTATAAACAGTGACATAATCTGTTCTATAGTTCTACTCCTAGCAAAATGTCACATTTGTGTCATTTTGTAGAAGCATGGCCTGGAGATCAGAGGTGAGGGATTTCTCCTTTGTCAACTGTCAACCAGCCTGTATAGGCCAGTGAGCACTTACCAGTGGCCTGTGTTCCATTCTGAGTGTGTGCTTGTTATGTGTAGGTGTGTGCCTGGAGGCCTTCTATCAAAGGCCTACCTGTGGATCTTTTTTTTTTTTGAATTTATTTTATTTTATTTTACAATATAATTCAACTTTACATATCAGCCATAGATTCCCCCGTTCTCCCTCCTCCCGCCCCGCCCCCCTCCCCCGCCCCACCCCCCATTTCCATCTCCTCCAGGGCAAAGACTCCCCCGGGGATTGAGATCGACCTGGTGGACTCAGCCCAGGCAGGTCTAGTCCCCTCCTCCCAGGCTGAGCCAAGGGTCTCTGCTAAGCCCCAGGTTTCAAACAGTCAGTTCATGTACTGAGCACAGGACCCGGTCCAACTGCCTGTATGCCTCCTAAACAGATCAAGCCAATCAACTGTCTCACCCATACAGAGGGCCTGATCCAGTTGGGGGCCCCTCAGCCATTGGTTCACAGTTCATGTGTTTCCCTTCGTTTGGCCACTTGTCCCTGTATTCCATCCATCCCTGGTCCCAACAACTCTTGCTCACATAAACCCTCCTCCTTCTCGCCAATTGGACTCGCGGAGCTCCACCCAGGGCCTGACCGTGGATATCTGCATCTAGTTCCCTCTGTCACTGGATGGGGTTTCTAGCACAACAATTAGGGTGTTTGGCCATCTTATCATCAGGGTAGGTCAAATCGGGCTATTTCTCGACTATTGCCAGCAGTTTATTGTGGGGGCATCTTTGTGGATTTCTGTGGGCCTCTCCAGCACTTTGCTTCTTCCTATTGTGGATCTTATCTGTCTGTGAATCCTCAAACTTTCTTCCAAATCCAAGCCCCCTGTGACCACTTACTACTCCTAGCATTAGATATTGAGCCACATTCACAGAGTTCAACATTATATATTACACATTTACACTCTGCCTCATCTTTTCCAATAGAATGCATAGTCCAGGATGCATTTCTTTTTTTTTTTTTTTCAGTTTTCCTTTTCTTCCCAACCCTCACCTATGAATATTCCAATTATAAACCCTGTCTTACCATCAACCACAACTAAAAAAACAGTCTCTGTGGCCTCAATCCTGCCTCTGTATTCTTGGAGAAGGTCAAGTCAAGTTTGAAGGCTTTTTTTTTTTTTTTGATGTATGTTCTCATGTTTTCCATACTCCACACTGGCCTCAGTTTCACTATGTAGCTAAAGTTGGTCTTAAATACCTGGTTGTCCTGCCTCCATTGTACTGGAATTACAAGTGTTTGCCACCATATCTGGCTTTGACCATAGTTATGCTGCCCGGTAATGAACCAGCCTCATCTAATGGGAACTTTCTCATACATTGCCACTGAATATAGCACTGTGAAAACAGAGGGATTATTGAGGAGAACAATCACTCAGGACATTTATACAACCACTCTTGTGCTTAACTGATGGTCACATGAGCAGTTCTGCATACCAGGATATGTCTCTTGCTTCCAAGCCTTGAATCTTTTAGACAGAAAAAAAAAAATCTCATCACTTTAAGGCACGTCTACAAGGTGTGTGAAGTCAAGACCATGGAATGGAGAACTGAGATGGCCTTGTCTAATTCATCATCCCCAAGGCCTCAATGCTGTCCTTGTCAGACAGAACAATCATCCTCTCTCAGATCCACAGTAACCAAGGCTAAGAACAGGAGCATATTTGTAAGGTAGAAAACCAGGGAAGAAGAATGGTGGAGTCTGGACATCACCTTCGCAGCTGCCTGAAAGTAACTCAGATATGAAGCATCGTAGAGGCAGCACAGAGAGCCCTTTCTACTCAGAGAAGATAGCATTTCCCCACATCAGTTCCTCCCAGAGTTGAAATTCTCCTTGGTAGTAAATCAGAGAATTAAAGAGGCACTATGCCTCTTTACTGTTGATCCCTAAGGTGACCCTTAGCATCCTGCAGACATGCTATTAAGATACATTACCTCAGGGGCTAGCAAGCTAGCAATATTGCTAGCTACACTTATTATTTTACTCCTTCTTTGGGCACCATCTATTTATTGAACTCTTGCTACAGGCAGGCACTCAGTTAGGTGCTGGGGTGTTGTTAGGAATCAATTAGGCATGGATCCTTTCCCTAAGGGAATTGGTAAACTAGCAGGAGCCATATGATATGGCTATCTGAGCTGTATGTGTGCGATTCAAAAGTAAATGGGATACCAGGAAAGTGAGAAATGCGAGTAGTTGACCCCACTCCAGGACACACTCAGAGAGCAGAACAATAACTAGAAATGATGAGGGAAAAGTGAGAAAAGGAAGACAAAGAGTAGGAACAGAGTGGGAAGAAGCACAGGATATTCAACCAAGCAAAGGTGTCATGTGGCTGATACCTTGAAAAAAGGGGTACCAAACAAGTAAGTCTGCAGTCTGAGGAAGGAGTGTGTCAAGCAAGCCACATAGGTTTTGATAAAATCTTGGGTATTGGGGCTCTAGAGAGGGTTCAGTGGTTGAAAGCCCTTGCTGCTCTTGCAGGCACATGACATATATTAACTCACAGAGGCTCTCACACTGAAACATGAAAAAAAAATAATTTTTAAAATGTTGGTCCTTTATGTGCATTCCTGTGTGTGTGCATATGTGTGTGTATGTGTGTGTATGTGTGTTTGGATGTGTTTATTTTATGCATGTTTGTGTACAGGCGCACTTGTCAGTGCATGCAAATGTAGGAGGCAGAGGTCAGTACCAGACATCATCCTCTGCTGTGCTCTACTTTATTTTTGCAAGGCAGGGTCTCTCATAGAACCTGAAGCTTGTTGTTTTCAGCTGGACTGACTGGCCAGGAAGCCCATGGAACCAACACTTCATCAGCACTGAGGTTACTGACACGCAGTGCCACACACAGCATTTATATATGTGTTGAGGATTCGAACTCTGGTCCTTTATGTTGTGTGGCAAGTACTTTACCCATTGAGCCATCTTCCCTACTCAAAATGTGAGTCTTTACTTGAGAAAAACAGACAGCTTTTGCATGATCTCAGACAGAGAAGGCACTTGATCTGATTGAGATATTCAGAAACCAGTTCATTCTCTCAGTTGCATACAAAATAACCAAAGGGTCCAGGTAAAGGAGAAAGATCCGAGCAGAGCCTCTGCAGCTCCCCAAAGCACAGAGCAAGCGGTTTTCATTACTGGTAGAGCTGGGGAGAAGGAATGTTAGGACAGTTGACTGAGTGGCCAAGCAATAAGAGAAGTGAATGTGGAGGCTCAAGACAGCTGGACTGGTTTTTGCATCTCATTTTCAAAATTAGTTTGTATTTTCATTGCTGCAATGCAGATTTTGCCCCCAATTTACATCCACCACCACCCCCAAGCACATTACTTTGGTAGAGAGTTGCCGTAATTTGCATTCCATTTCTGCAAAATTCCATTCAATTTGCTTGGATATGAGGTCCAACAGGTGTCCTCTGAGCATTTCTGTGCATCCTGAGTCGGCCCACCCTGGAGTCCTTGGTTAACCCACAGAGAATTTGGAAACCAGTGATCAAGGGAAAATATCAATATTCGTTTTATTTAGTTGCAGTGGGACATCCTGCAATAGCTGGACTAAAAATCAGAAAACAACAGATCTTGCCTGCTGAATTCCTCCAATCATAATATCTTAGGGGAGAGTCACCTATTTTTTTGTAAAATATTACAAATATTATGAATGAAAAAAAAGTTTCCAAAATGACCATTCTTAAGACAATTATGAAAAGCCAAAGAATTTCTTCCTACTCGTATTTTACTGAAATTCTATTTGTGCTAAGTTATTGTTAAGGGTTTTCTAAATGTGTGATAGGTTGTGACAAACTTAATTCACCTAATGCATCAATTTCTGGTCTGGCAAGATGGCTTAGTGAGTAAAGGTACTTGATGCCAAGACTGAGGAACTGAGTTCAAATCCCCAGAACCTACCTACATAGTTAAAGAAGACAAACAACTCCATAAGTTTTTCACCAACCTCCACTTGCATACCCTGTACTGCATCACACACACACACACACACACACACACACACACACACACACACACACATGAATGACTATGATGAAAATAAAAATATCTTTTAAAAGTATTTTTTAAAATGGCACTCATTTCTGTGAAACCATGTACTAAACTAAGGAGTAGCAAACAAATATTCAAAAAACAGAAACAGGTGGGAAATTGAGCATAAAATACAAAATCAAGAAATACTAAGGCTGGGCGGTGGTGGCGCTATTGTACCCAGCTTCTCTAAGTGTATGCCAGGGATCAAACTCAGGCTGATAAGCCTTTTTTTCACATAGGATACTCATCAGACTACATTTATAACATTAAAATTATACCTCTGTTAGGAAATGAGTGATGGAACAAACTTGATCTATCTGCAAATAACATCATTCATGGTAAAATAGAGAATTTTCTTTACTGAGATCTAGAAATATCACATATTTATATGAACACCACATTGTACTAGAGCCTGGGTCAGCACAATAATAATGCAAGGGAGGAAAAAAATAAGGATTAACAAAGATGAAATGTCACTGTCGTAATTTATAGGCACAAGATTCTGTACACTGGGTTCTGAAAGAATAGAAACTTGTAGAATTAGCAAATGAACTTATAAAGGTCAATGAACATAGAATCAATATGTCATGCATGTAAATTAAGAAAAAACTAAGAAAGTCTCTAAGTTCACAAAGATCATTTTTCAAAGTAGAAACAAGACTTTACTTAAAGTCCACAAACCACATTAATTGTTTGATTGCAATCCACACACTAGTCCCTGCTCCCACTTGGGCATGAAGACATTCCGAGATGCTGTTGGCTGCATAGCCCACCCACAGTCAATTAGAAGGACAAGTAAAGCAGTGAAAGCTTCCATTTTCTGACGTGGGCAGCTGAACGACCTAAGGTCTTCTCCACCTGCCACAAGCAAGGGATCAAAGACAGCAGCTGGATTCATCTACAGTGAACCCAAAGCCAGGAAGGGAAAAGGCTGACTGTGGTACATTGCAAGAGAAAGGAAGAATGATTAGAAAACACAGCTCATATACCCTGGCCTCATGTTTACTGAATGTCACATCTGTATTCCAAAAGTGTGTTACAAATGAGGCCATGCACAGAGTTAATGACATTGACAGTACTGAACACAGGAAATGCTTTCCATTTGGAATTAACTTGAATCTTTTCATACACAGTGTTGACAATACACTACTTATGGTGATATATTGTGCACCCTAATAAAATTTGCCTGAAGAGGTGTGAAGTATTGTAGTGGGTAGCCATTCCAGCTTTGATCTGGAAGTTCCAATCCCCATTGAGGCTTCGATAACTGTCATGCCTAAAAGGCAGGGCTGAGAGAGGACCCTGAAGACCTGAGATCCGGATGCTCTCTTGGTTCCTGGACCCTGGACACTGGAGGTAGACTGAGCAGAGTTCTCCAGCGAACACTGCCGGACTGCGCTACACCTTTCCCAGACCCTGTAACCTATCCCTTCACTTGTAAGTTACCCCACAAAATAAACCTCCCTTTTAACTACATGGGAGGTTTAACCTTAATAATTTAACCAATAAAGTATATAAGTTTGAAAGACATCAAAAGATAGTTTTGGGTTGGTAATACAAGTTAGGATAGAAAGTGTATTAGGTACACCATTTTGAATTCACCAAAATAGGGTAGATAATGGAGTATTTTCTCTGAATTTGTCAAATGTTTATGGACTGGACATTGTTAATGTTATTCTTGACTGTATATATTGTATATACTTATTGTATATAGGTTTTTTTATATTAGTCATAACCTTCTTTTATTATTTTAGACAAAAAAGGGGGAAATGTGGTGACATATTGTATACTCTAATAAAATTTGCCTGAAAATAAATGTGGTGATATATTCTGTACCCTAATAAAATTTGCCTGAAGATCAAAGAGACAAAGGAACAAGCCATTGCCACAGCTCACCTTGCCAGCTCCACGAATCCTCTGACTGAATGTCTGAGTCCTCAGCCAAAAGGGGTCCAGCCGAAAAGGGCTTCAGTCAAAAAGCTTTCCTCAGCCAAAAGGGGCTTTAGTTCTTGTCTCATCATGCCTTATATACCTTTCTCAGCCCAACCATATTACTTCCTTCCTAGTGATGGGATTAAAGGGATGTGACTTCCCAAATACTGGTAGCAGAGGCATGAGATCTCAAGTGCTGGGACTAAAGGCCTGTAGTCCAGGGTAACTTTGTTCTCAGAGATCCAGACAGATCTCTGCCTCCCGAGTGCTAGGATTAAAGGTGTGTGCCACCACTGCCTGGCCTCTATGTTTAATCTAGTAGCTTGTTTTGTCCTCTGATCTTCAGGCAAATTCTATTAGGGTATACAATGTAACACCACATTTCCCCTTTTTTTGTCTAAAATAGTAAATCAGGCAAATTTCATTAGTGTACACAATATATCACCACACTACTGAATATACCTTGTATAAATTCTACAAATATTTATAAAAACTACAATATCTTACATAAGATGGTATGTCTATATGCCAATATTATTTTGTTTCACATTCATATTTAAATTCTGATAGCATTCATTCAGCAATCTTCTTTTCTCTTTCTTTTGTTCCCCCCACTCAACTTTCAACTCCTTCTTCATCATCTTCTTGACACCCAAGTAAAACAGTGGACCTGTTTTCATTTTAGCCTGCATCTGCATATACTTTGAATGATTTTATCCCTATTATCAGAAAGAGAATGCACCACAGTGGTGGTGGTAATGATGCTAAATGCTATCTGTGAGCTTTGCCTTGCTGCTTGCAACCACTCCAGACCCCCCACGATCATCACCCTTCCAAGACTCCTTCACACATTTCCTGATTAACATCCATGTCTTTTTGTCTTAAGACCATATCGCTAATTCTGTGTTTGCTAAATTATAGCCATTCACTTCCTAAATCCAGGTAGCCTGAATCTCATTTCCCCTCTGCATAGTGTTCCAATATCACTGGGTATAATTTTAGATTTATACTCAAACTCCCACGGACTTCTCCACTTCATAAAATATATTTATGATCCTGAACTTACATTAGTATTGGCCCAAAATCTTCCACAAGGAGTCTAAACAGCTAGTTAGAAAAAACGGATTTTTTTTTCCTACAAATTCACTATGTGGCCAGTGTTGTGGGACTTTCCTCTACTAAGCATAACATAGCCATTCCTATCTTGAAATCAGAACAGTTGCTATTACCCTCATGAAATCCCTACAAGATTGGCCTATGAACTTTCCTTCATAGAGGGTGAGGGTTGGAGGGTCGTTAGCCCCTCACCTGAAAGTCCAGAAACTACCTCTTCCCTGCCTCACCAAGTTTTGTATAATTCTATTCCAGTTGTTTCTGGAAGTGCTGGAATATATAAAGGTCAAAGATTAACTGAGGGAGGTACTCCATGTCTGCAAATCTCTGAGGTCATCACCAATGCTGAGATGAGCTTTTCAGTGATTCAGCTATTAGGGCTTAGCTAAGCTCCTGTAGGTACCTCTTTACCCATGTTCTTTAAGGAAGTTCCACATCTCATCGGTTCATCAAGCCAGGCTTAGATGAAATAATTCCATCGGCATGTCCTTAGCACCCTAGTCAACAGATATTTGCTCATGTCTCTCCAGTAAAACTCAGACAACAACCAGGCAAGCTAAGCTTCAGCATGCAGTAGGATAAAAAGTGAGGAGGGTGGAAAGGAAACAGGTTCGAAATTATCCATCTGGAAATTTTAATTCCACCCCTTCTCACCAAACCTGCCATTCAGTGCTGGAGAGTCCTCACTACTCCAGTTCCAGCTTCTGCTTATTGCTCAGGAAAATTAGCAGACACATTTTAGAGTAGGAAGAGTCATGGCACACAGCAAGGAAGGATGGCTAATAATTTGTTTCCTCTGAGGGGAGCAGAGTACTCAAAAAGTCAAGGCAGAAAAGCTTCCAGTACTTGACTTTTCCAAGAAAACCACAAAACAGCAGTCTATTAAAATCTCAAGAGCCATGTGTAGAGACACACTATATATCTACACCTTGCATTCTGAGACCTACGTCCCCACATCTGTGACTTACCTCCACCAGCTTGTTGGCATGTTCACGGAAAACTTGGGCATATTCCTTCACTTCCTTTTCGTTCCCACTCTTTGCAGCCTCAATGAGAACCAGCAAAGGGACATTGGTTTCCAAGAAAGAATCTGATATGTGATCCATCACGGCTTTCCGAAGCTACAGTTAAGAACAAAAGCAGAAGGACATTAAGGAACAGAATTGGCAATCTTTTCCTAAAGCGCTGTCGAGCTTTCATTACAATGTAAACAATGGTGATGGTTAGTTTCAATTGACAACTTGACACAACTTAGAATCTGCTGAGAAAATTTTCTCAATGAGAGATTGCCTAGATCAGGTTGGCTTGTGGGGATACATAGGAAGAAATATGTTGATTGTGTTCACTAATATGAGATGATCCAAGCTACCAAAGGCAGCACTCTTTCCTAAGTAGGAAATTCTGGACTATATAAACGTGGAGGGGGGATGTTGAGCACTAAGAAACATGCACACATTCATTCTCTCTCTGCTACTGGCTGTGGATGAGACTGTCTTGCTTTGACTTCCCCACAATAAGTGACTGTAGCCTGGAATTATAAGTCAAATAAACCCTTTCTTCCCTCACTTGCTTTTTGTCTAGATAATGATTACAGTGGTAGAACTGAAATTAGGACAATATGAGTCCCACTCTCTTTTGAATTTTCTCTTATCACATCAATGAAAAAGAAGTAGACTGATGTACATCTGCCTAGAGACTACGTGCAATATACCTCTTGAAAATTACATAAACAGACTATAGCTCAAAACACTGACCAAAGATCAGCTCTCATCCTTCACTGAATTGTATGTTTCACTCCTACGGACTCTGAGCCTTGGTGAAGTTCAAGAGCTCAGCTCTTCAGCAGCAGCGACTTCTAGGTACCAACCAGCCACTGGGGAGAACTTCAGATAGAGTGCTGAGCCTTGATGCCACCCCTGAAATTTATCACTGTGTGTAGCCTGCCCTTTTCACATCCATTGTTTGTGCTTTACAGAGGGAAAACAGGAAACATCTGACAGTCATAAAAATATTCCAGCCCAGGTGCTATGGTGATGCAGTTGCTGTGTTCCAGGAAGTAAAAAATACTTAGAATTACGTTTCAAGGTAAGAATAAACAAACTCGAATCTTCTAACAATGCATAATTACACACCATTCCCATACTATTAAAATAAGTGGGGCAGCTGCATGAAAACAAAATAAAACTGTCCCTGAACAATCACCTCGTTTCTACTTGGTTCATAATCATCTGAATATATCTAGCCTACAAATAAAAATAAATACAAGTGAAGATGGTAAATAATCTGTACATTTCCCAAATCAATTTATTAACACCTGTCCTGGAGGCTGTGGGGCAAGTTGACAATATGACAGACACACTCTCTTGTGAGTGATCAGAAGCAGTAGTATGAATAACACCCTCTTCTTTTGAGCACTAAAGACCATAAAGGATGCATGTGAGTGTATGTAAGTTGGTTTGGCTTTCCTCTACATTGCTTTGACATTTCTCCTTGTAAGATACAAGAAAGACTATGTGAAGTTAAATTCACTACAATACTCACTTGGCAAAAAAAAAAAGTATGAAATTACTTCCTCAAATTAATATTAGTTATTTGTGATGTCATCTTTTAGGGGTATATATCATATGAGAACACTCAAGTAATTTCTTTCCATATTCCATTGTTGAAGTCATTCAACAATATGACGAAACATGGAGCATTGTTAAGAGAGTTCTCTCAGTGAAAGAGCTGGGACTCAGACAAGTGAAATAACTTGCCTTCTTTAGTCCCAACTGGGAAAGAGATAGAAACAGTAAATTTGGACCTGAAGGGGGCCTTACAGGGAACATTTCAAACTAACCTGCCACAGCTGCTTCAAGGGCATAGTGATTCATGTAGGGAAGAAATGAGTAGAGGTGTAGTAAAAAATGACTTGACAGCAACAAGAGAGACAAATATAAGTCTACATAAGGGGTAGGTCAGAGGAAAATGAGGAAGGCTATCCCAGCAACCAAGCCACCACATTTTTTGATACCTACAAAAAGCAGTTGAAGAAGGAACTCTGCGAGGCTAGAAAAGCCATCTGTATCAACTCTTCCTAAATCCTCAGGAAGAATTTGTTTACAGAAGTGAGCAAAGTTAAGCATTACAGAAAGCTGTAAAGAGTGGTTGTCCCCATATACAGTTAAAATGCATAAACAGAAAGATATGTCTATATAACAGGTAAAAGTGGAAACCTTTAAAAAAAGGTAACATGCCATTTCAAATGAAATAAAGGACTTTATAGAAAAAATAAAAGATACAAACTGCTGTGAGAACAACTATGAACTAGACATCGTGACTCATACTTCTGATCCCAGTGCTTGTGAAGTCGAGGCAGGACAATTACCACTAACTTGAGTCTACCCTAAGCTAGATAATGAATCCTAGGCCAAGTTGTGCTACAGTGTAAGAATATCTCTAAAAAGTAAAATTGGGGAAATGGCTCGGTAATTGATTGAAGAGCATTTGCTGCTCTTTCAGAGGATGAGAATTCAGTGCCCAGCGTCCTTGTTGGGTGAGCACAGCCACCTGTAACTACAGCTCCTGGACATCCCTATACACTTAGAAAGTTATGCAAGAAGAACTGAAGGAAACCAGGTGTTGAACATTTCAAACTGTCATAGCTTCTAGCAGAGCAGGGTTTCACACAGTAAAGGGGAACGTGGGGACTTAATAAAATGAACTTGACAGGGACAAGAAAGACAACAGAATAAGAAAGTCCACATAAGGGACTGATGTTCATGAGTACCCTACACAGAGGTACACACACACACACACACACACACACACGCACACGCACACGCACACGCACGCACGCGCGCACATGCACATGCACACAAATAAAATAAAATAAATCTTTAAAAATAAAGTAACTAAGAATTCTGTTTTAAAATTTAAAAAAGAATTGCAAATGGTCAATTTAAAAAAGACTGAACCAAAATGAATAAATATCACAGCAGGTGCCTTAAAAGAAACGAAGAAAAAAATTCAAAGTAAAATATTAGCAAGAGCTTAAAAAGGGATGTGAGAAAAGATGACAAGTCAAAATAGGAAAAGAAATCCAATATGTGGCTTCTAGGCATCCCTGAAGAAAGAAATCCAAAGCTATTGTAACTACTTATACCAAGACTCATGAAATAGGGAATTCCAGCAGACATAGAAAAGGTGTTCATGTACTGAGCCCCACCTTCTTCCGCCCTCATCCCATAAAAAGATCAACAACAACAAAATGCAACCTGGTAGGGCAGTGTGTACCTATAATCTCAGCCACTGGAGAGAGGCATGAGTTTAAGGCCTGAGGGAAAAAAGAAAATGAGAAAGGAAAAGCAAGTAGGGTAGGAGAGAAAATGAAAAATCAGGGATTCAAACATGAGTAGAAAATAGAAATAAAAGTGGAAAATACATAAATTCATACGGAACACCTATAAGGTGAGGGCCTTTTATAATGGGCAAGTCTAGAATCTATGAACCAAAGCAGGAATGGCTACCATGCCTCCCTTCCTGTGCCATATCAGACATGATTAGTCAGTTCCAGCACACTGTTATGCTGAGCTCAATTCTACTTCTTAATCTCTCTTAGCACAGTGCTCTAGGCAGCTAGTACTCATCAACCCTACTTTTCCTACAGGATAAAAGCCTGCTCTCCTTGATAGACATCCTTCAAATGGGAGCTTTCTTTAGGTATAATTAGCTATGTGTCTAAGAAATCTACCACCATCCTGAATTTCAGAAATAAAAGTGAACACTGATTCTAGGCTGAACTGATGATATTTAATAAAGATCTGGCAACTTAACATCGATCCCATCATTTACATGTGTAGAACAATCCTATTAAGTGCTGAAGTATTAATTTTTTAATATTACAATGAAAGGCATAGCCAACAAGGTCAAAGTTGGGTGTAGAGTATGATTCTAATAGGCTCAAAAATCTGAAGGCTTCATATTTTTCCTTGAATGTAGCTGCCCCGGGCTTTTCATGATTACTGACATATTTTACCACAATTCCTTAAGCTTTGTGCTATAATTATTATTAAAAATGAAAGATCAAAGCAACGAAGTGACTGAGCCAGAAGCCATCCAGCCTAGAGGGCTTGACAAAAATTGAGCCTCATTAAGTCAAGCAAATCTTAGCCAGTGTGAAGGTCAGTCCTGGTAATTAGTCAATGCAATAATCCACCCAAAGCCACTTTAATAACTCAGGGTGCCTAAACTGCACAGGATCTCATGATAATAAAGGCACTGGCCCAGCCTGGTATGGCACAGGTGAACAAAGCATATCCATGAACCTGAAGGTAAAGCATTAAGTAACATAATCAACATTTTTGCATTATTTGCATGCTTTTTAAGAGAAATACAAGATTCTTTGGTCACTATCTTGATGATACCATGAAGCAAAATCATTTTAATTGGGACACATGTGCATCTTAATGGGACCAAGTACCAAAAAAAAAAAAAAAAAAGAAAAAAGAAAAGAAAAAAGAAAAAGAAAAAAGAATAGTTCATCAGGCCTTGTTTTTCTTCTTCCAATGCACCCAGTTCCCCAGGAAATTGAGGCTTTGCTGGCTCAGTTAAAGCACAGAACAGCCATCATTCTGTATAGCACCTATGTGCAAACTCCTTGATGCAATTTCACCAGATCCACAGTCTGCCCTCCAGGGCTGCCAAAACAGTCATAAAAAAAAAAAAAAAACACTGAGGAAACATGTCTCTGGTGGAATAAAAAGTACCGAGAGAAACTCTGATAAATGTAGCCATTTATTAAACTACCATGTCCCCACTATGACTTTTCTATATAACTAACTGAAACATGGTGCCTGATCTCCAAGACATTTATTTGGCCTTGTGACCTTGATCCAGTGAGAGTTCACATGTGCTGCCATGTTGAGGTTTTAGAGACCCTGTCACCATTGAGCTTGCAGGTCTTGCTCTCTGCCTTTCCCTTGAGAAGGAAACAATCAGACCATCCTCCTTTGATGGTTTGTCAGATTGATTAGGTATGGAATCAACTAAGAGATAAGCTACTGTGCATACCTTTAAGTGATTATCTTGATTAGATTAATTGATGTAGAAAGACCCATCTTAATTATCACAAGAACCATTGCATGGGTAGGGTGTAGTGGACTGCATAAAACTGAGGCACTTGATTATCATCCAAAGGAGAGGGGTGGCAAACTTGTTGAACAGAACTGATTTGGGCATCACAGATCAGATCAGAGCCACCAGGAACCAAGGCCAGTCACAGGAGAAGGCAAACAAACTTTGGAGCAACACCTGCTATTGTTTATGCCTCCCAGGTGCTATTTCAATACAGTGCAGTAACATTAAATGATTGGTCATGCATGCATTTTATGAAAATAAGTTTTAGTGGTCGTTGAGTGACCTTTGAGAGGAGGTGGAAGAGAAATCTTAGGAATAGTTTTTTGATCAGCTATCTGAACTAGTTTGGTGGCATTTCAATGCAGTCTTATTTCTGAAAGTATGTCATCTTCCATTCTATAGTCATGGATCTTATTTAAAAATATCAAGGCTATAATTTCTTATTTGTATAGGTTAAAAATCATCTTTAGTTAAAAAGTTGTTCCAATGAGAGCTGTTCCAGAAGGACAGGAGCAGGTGTTTGGTTCCATCTGTTGATTTCATTTTCTGCCCCAGCACACACAGGTCTGAGTCAAAGTCCTCTTTTTCCTACATGACGGGCAAGGCTAATTGCTTTCATGAGAAGAGACAATAAAAGGTTGCCTCAGGGTTCAGGAGAGCGATTATTGAGGATCTCCAGATGGCTTCAGTCCAGCAGGTGCAACAGCTTGACTTGGTGGCAGAAAAATATTAGCAGAAAACTGAGCCCACAACCATTAGGTTCTGGATAAGGGACCCAAGGAAAGGCTGTGGGAATAGACGGTCTACACAAAAACCACTGACTGTAGCAGTGGGGCATGAAGAAGGGTTAGTGAAGGCATGGCAGGAAGAGACAGAGTGAATGTTTATATTTATATTAATAATCTCTATTTAGGAATTATTTTGTGTCACTGTTCTAAAGAGTTAGAAAACTCATTTATTTTCACCCAAAGAGCTGACTCTGGGGGTGTGGTGATGGCTCAGAGCATGAAAGCATTTGCTGTACAAGTCTGAGAGTGAATCAGCAGCATCCATGTAAAAAGCTAGGCAGGGTAGCACAGTTTCGTGTATGTATGGTTTTATGTACTTTTAGCCCAGTGCTGGGGGACAGAGACAAGTAGACCCCAGGAGCTCAGTCTTGCTGAGACAGTGAGCATTAAATTTAGTTAGACAGCCTGTGTCAAGGTAGTGAAGGTAATCAAGAGTGGTAGAAGATTCCAGAGTTCCTACTTGGACTCCTAAATGCATGCACACTGGTGGGGGCAGGCGAGAGTTCTCATGCACACACACACACACACACACACACACACAGAGAGAGAGAGAGAGAGAGAGAGAGAGAGAGAGAGACATGCTTGCTACCATTTTCTCTACTTCACAAGTGAAGAAGTTGAGGCAAAAGAATTAAGTGGGTCACTCATATTCACATAGCTCTTAAGTGGCAGAGGCGTGGTATGCTTTGAGGGTTTTTGGCTTGAGAGCTCATGCTTTCAACTACTAGTAAGTGCAGCCCCCTCCTATATCTACTTTGTGCCAACTTAGCAGAATTTTTTACCTAAAGCATGGCTTTAAAGAATTGCACTGTAGAAATTTTTAGGAAGAAGTTCTTCTTGGGAGGTAAGCAAAGTACAGAGATGTTTCCTTCATGGTAGTTTCCTTCCATGCACCTCTGAGATAGTAAAACTGAAATGAAGAGAACTTTCAGGGTGATAAATAGGCAGAGAAATCCACTGGAAAGTGGGATGTCAGTGACCTTCCCCATCTCAGGGAAGAAGTGACCCCTCAGGACTCCTCTATTTCAAGGAAAAGGAACTTTCTGGAAGGTAACATTACACTTTCAGACTTTCTGAGACTTTAGGACTTTGAAAAAAATACAGGACTCGTAACCTAAGAGGTGTTTACAGAAGTCTACACAGACTATGCAGTGAAATAATGTATCAAAGATATATATAGATATAGATATAGAGATAGATAGATAATACATATATACATACACACATCAATGATAGATTAGAGAATACACAGATATATGATTAATAGATAGATAGATGCAAACATACATACATCAACGATAGTTTTGATAGAGAATAGATAGATATATGATAGATAGATGATAGATAGATAGATAGATAGATAGATAGATAGATAGATAGATAGAGAGAGAGAGATATACAGTAATATGAAGATAGATAGCTTATACATTATACAGCTGGCTTTCTGTATCCAGAGATTCTATGTCTACCACAATAAATTTTTGACTGAAAAAATTTTAATGCCCATCAGCAAAGTAAGTGGAAAGTAAGTAACAGGACACATGGGACTTGAAAGAGTAAAGTGTCTCATGGTAGGGGAGCTACCAAGGGAGGAACAGGGGAAGGAAGTGGAAGAGATAGAAGAGAAGACCCACAGAAAGGCATTTTGTTCAAAAATATCATAATGACACACATTATATTGTGATTTTAAAATGCATCCTTACAGGAAACATTTAAAAATGCATCTGTATTGAGAAGGTGCAGAATATATTTATCATTATTCCCAAAACAATGCAGCATCACCATCATTTATGTAACATTTATATTGTATTAGGTATTGAAAATAACCTAGAGGTTACTCAAAGTACATAGAATGGTATATATAAGTTATCTGCAAATATAATGCCAGTTTATATAAGAGAAGTGAACAAATTTTCATATTCAAGGGGACCCTGGTACCATGAATCACCGGCTGGTAAAAGTATATTTAAACAGGAAATTGTAACAAGGTTAATAAAGTGTGTTTCTTGGGATTCTGATTGCCTTGTAGCCAATCAAGAACATGAGACTCCTCCCAGAAATGACTGGGGTCCATATTCCATGGTTTGATGTGGTAATTACATCATGTACAGAAATCTTCAAGCCTTTGGTGGTAGATGGAAGTCCACATCTCCCTCACTCTAAAGATATCTTTGAAAGGAGCACATGCACAATAGCACCCAGATAATCTAGTAACCAGTTCTGTTTTTGTATTGGAGGGCAGGGTACCACTCTATGGTCTTGACTGGCTGGGAGCTCATTACATAGACCACATGGGGCTCAAACTCACAGAGATCTGCCTGCTTATGCTTCCCATGCACTAAGATTAAAGGTGTATACCATCACACCCAGTCTAACATCCTAATTTTGATTCTCATCCTCAAGAGTATGAGGATCAAACTACATTCATGCTAATGTATATGTTGCACTGTCCATAAATACAATCATATCCACAACTGAGAGCCAGGTCTCAGCAGGTGGGACCAGGGATATCTTGAACTTGGTATCATCCAGTAAACATGGGGATACATCAATACTGCCTTCATTAGCTGATGGATCCTGGACTTGTGTCCCTCATGAACAGTGGCATATTTTTTGACCCTTCCAGTAAACAGGCAATATAATTCCTCTGTAAATTGACTATTAGGATGGTTCAAATGCCCTTGCCTACAAGCTGAAAGGCATGGTTAACACTTTTTACATAAGCGGGAAGACCGAAACTTAGCTATCAATCAACCAGGGCAGAAAGGAATGTCTTGACAAAAATCATTCATTAAATCTGACAGCAGTCAAGAACACAAGGCTTGCTTCCAACTGTTTAAGCACATGTGTGACAAGAAAATATTAATTGCATAAGACAAGACATTTAAAGGTATTAGCTCAGCACTATCAGTCTATTTTACTCAATTAAGCCTATTATCGATGTAAATAATGCCATTTTCTTCTGTGAATCCAAAAGAACACAGTCAACAGATCATACCTATGTGAACAATGTGATTCTATATTTCATGATATGGGAGTACCATGAAAGGATAGACACACTGTAACCTATAGACTGGAAAAGAAAAATAAACTGTTTCAAAAATGACCCAGGTGAGGGTCATGATGGATGCGTGGTGTAGATGGAGATATATTCAAATAGATTTTACAAAAGGGGGGGGGTTGTTTTTTGTCTTTTACAAAATCCAAAATCCTGAAGCTGTTTGATGGATATAAAACAGTTCCCACTAGAAGAGGAGAACACAAGGTCTCTCCCCAGCTAACCAGATTAGCATATGCTCAAGTTTGCTTGAGAGCCTGGTAACTGTATAATATAAGTCACATGGAGAACAACATCCCTGCATGTCTCTTTGTGGGGATCTCTGTGAACACCGAGGCTAGCAGAGTGTTGATCTGAGAGAGGCAGGAAGGCAGTTAAGTTCAACATGACTTAGTAGCCAGTGTTGGGTCAAACTTTTGACATTCTGACTCTGAGTAGTTTATTTTAGAGATATTTAAACACAGCACAATTTGGAAAAGAGTTTTCTGGTGATAATTAATTCAGCCACATGTACACAACAAAGCTTAAGACATGCTTACATCAAAAATATTATAAAGTACAAGTGACATCTTTCATGAAGATGGATTCTATAGATTAACCCAGGAAACAAGCTCAAAATAAACAAGCTCATGATAAGGTTCTGGGAGAGGATCTGGTGTGGCCTGGTCACAAAGATAGTGCAAAGTTCACCCGGCTATTAACTACCTCTAATCCCAGTCTTCTAGGCAACAAAACAAATTATACATCTCTCTCTTTGAAGAGACAACTCAGTGTGCTTATTACTCCTGTTTTTACTATTGCTTAATCATGAGAACAAGGACTGACATGCTTCCTATATCTCTTTAATGAGTGGTTGTTCTTTCCTGGAACATTGAAAAAGGTCCCTAACTATTTACCTTCAACTTCACATTTGAAAACTCTGGTCTGGATTCAAAGAGGAAAATATAGTTCTATACAGAAAAAAAAAAGTCTACAAAATTTCAAATTTTTATTAAGAAGATTTAAGTATTTTCCTGGAGAAAAGAAGGGAGGGATGTGCCCCAGAAAGTGTGATTGCAATACGAATGAAATTATCCTAAAGAGGCAAGAATCTTATGAGAAGAAAAATGACAAATGGGGGCAGGGGCTAGAGAGATGGCTCACTGGTTCAGAAAGCTTATTGCTCTTGCACAGGTCCCAGGTTCAATTCCCAGCACCCACAGGACTGGGACTCACAACCACATGTAACTCCAATTGCAGAGGATCTGATGCCATTTCATGGGCTTCAGAGGCACCTGCATGCACGTGATACATATAAACTCATGCAGGCACACATACACATAATTTTTGTTGTTTTTAAAGAAAAGTGGAAAGCTCTCACAGAGGAAACAGGTTTCATTTCTTAACTTTGCTCCAGTCTCACAGTGACTAGTAGTTACCCATGTAGTCCTGCCAACTGAAACTGTAAAACGTCACACCTAAAGCTTCTGGTTCACTAGGGAGCATGCATGACCAGAAAATAAAATGGAAAAAAAAATAAAACAAGCCATTTTCTCTCACAGCCAAAAACTGGACTGTCTCCTTCTCATATGACTACTAAGCTATAACAATGATCTTGAACATGCTACCCTCACATATGATGCTGCTTAGAAGGAAGCATGAGCTCTTTATGTTAAATAAGTTGTAAATCAGCTTATGGAGCAGAAGTCTTACTTTAATATTTCCTTGTCCAACCATTGCTCAAAACTTTTCTCTTGTAAAATTCCTCTCAGATTCCTGCATACCATGTCAGACCTGACATTCTTTAGATTGCTTGATTTCTAAATTAGAGTAGAATATTTGGCTTTTCCACAGGAATCAAGTCCCACTGGGGGGCTATGACAAATATTTCTACTAAATTCTTGGCTCCAATCCCCTAGCCCAGCCAAAGTAGCATATCTGGAATTCTGTTTATTTGTAAGGTCCTCTCAGTCCTTAGCTGGTTGCTTAGTATAACAATAATCCTATGAATGTTTTCATTTTGTAGCCTGTAGAGAATGTTCCTTAAAATTATGTCATTGACCTTCTTTATAATGTCTTGGTAGGGTAAAATTAAAGCTTAAAGGGGCAAGAATCTATGTAGTTTTCTATATAGTTTAAATAAGGAATGGTGAGAAACATTGGTTGGACATACCTAAATCCATAGCCAGGTCTTTTGAGTACAGTGTGATTTTAACTTACAACCAATATGTTAGGGACCTAGATGTTCAAGCTCAGAAATCCAAACAGGACTGAGGTCACCCTCTGTTGTACAGGACTACCCTCTAAGCCAGACTGTCACAATCTTTCTGTTCTGCTATACCTGCTTGCAAAAGATCATCACAGCTAGGCTTACTGAGTGTTGGCATTATCAGAAAGGAGGGATGGAGCAGGTCATCACATACTCACCCCAGTATCCAGGCACTCCTCTGAACCAGCTATATACAATTCTGCCCTAATTGTGCAAGGCCTTGGAGAGGAGCTCTAGAATATACAGGCTGGGAATACTAGGGGAGTCAACTGCACAGCCAAGAAGACTTTCCAGTGCAGAGGCTTTGGGTTCACCCAAGTTCCTGTCAGTACAACTCCTCAGGCTCTGTAAATAAGCCCAGTAAAATTCTTGGTTTTCTTAGGGGGAGCTTTGGTGGAATCGAACTTGGGTTTGTCATTTGGATCATGGAGGTTGTTGCTTAGAACCCCCACTGGGAAAAATTTCTCAAACCACCTTCCCTTCCATTCTTCACTCCTACATCTAGTAAACCACCCATTACCAGCCTTATTTCCCTCCATCTTTGCTCAGAACAAAAAGGGGTCTAGAAATAATGTCTGGCTATACCGTTCTGAGTATCTAACAATTGACTTTGGTTAATGGGCATTCTATAGGTACTGCTGCTTGAGTCAAAAGAGAAAGTCAAGAGTTACATGAGTAAAAACGTAAGTTCACCCCAGCAAGAACTCTCAAGAAACTTGAGAAATGCTGTTCAAGTAGTGATTTAATCCTCCTAATTGGCAGTTAAGGAGACAATGATTGAAAACATAGGTTTGAAAACAGGCTCTCTTCAGAAGACTTAGCTGTGTGTGGGCATGGCAGTGCACACCTTTGATCCCAGCATTCCTAGGGCAGAGGTAGGCAGATCTCTGAGTCTATGGCCAGCCTTGCCCACACATCAAGTTCCAGAGCAGCCAAGGTTGTTACACAGAGAAACCCTGTCTCAAAAATGAGAAAAAGAAAAAGAAGAGGAAGAGGAAGAGCAAGCAGAAGAGAAGGAGGAGGAGGACAAAGAGGAGGAGGAGGAGGAGGAGGAGGAGGAGGAGGAGGAGGAAGAAGAAGAGGAGGAGGAAGACAAAGAGGATGAGGAGGAGGAGGAGGAGGAGGAGGAGGAAGAAGAAGAAGAAGAAGAAGAAGAAGAAGAAGAAGAAGAAGAAGAAGAAGAAGAAGAAGAAGAAGAAGAAGAAGGACAGGTGTGGAGAGGAGCTGAAGAGATGGCTCATTGGTAATAGTGCTTGCTGTTCTTGCAAAGGACCAAGGTTCAGTTCCCATCACGAACATGTGTTGCACAAATTCTATTTTTTTTTTTTGAGACAGGGTTTCTCTGTGTTGTTTTGGTGCCTATCCTGGATCTCACTCTATAGACCATGCTGGCCTCAAACTCACAAAGATCCACCTGGCTCTGCCTCCCGAGTACTGGGGTTCAAGGCATGTGCCACCACTGCCCTGTTGCACAAATTCTTAAATAAGTCTTTTAATAAAAACCCCAGAACAAGATATTGGGGTAAATGCTGAAAGATCAGAGAGACAAAGGAACAAGCCACTGCCACATCTTACCTCTAGGGCTCCTCAGTCTGAAAAACCTTCAGTTCCTGTCTCCTCACGCCTTATATACCTTTCTCTGCCCACCCATCACTTCCTTCCTAGTGCTGGGATTAAAGACATATGTGCTTCCCAAGCAAAGGCATGAGATCTTAAATGCTGGGATTAAAGGTGTGTGACTCCCAAGTATTGGGATTAAAGATGTGTGCCACCACTGCCTGGCTCTGTTTCTGTCCTAGACTGAGTCAATCTCATGTAATCCAGGGTGGCTTTGAACTCACAGAGATCCAGATACATCTCTACTTCCCATGTGCTAGGATTAAAAGTGTGTGCCACCACTGCCTGACCTCTATGTTTAATCTAGTGGCTTGTTCTGTTCTCTGATCTTCAGGCAAATTTTGTAAGGTATACAATGTATCACCACACACATGGCAACTAACACCTGTTGATAATTCCAGTTCTGGGAGATCCAATACCCTCTTCTATCTTTCATGGGTACCAAACATGCATGCACACAGGCAAATCATAAAATAATAATAATAATAATAATAATAATAATAATAATAATAAATCTTTCAAAAAGTAACTAAGTATAGTGGCACATTCCTATAATCTCAATACTGGAAAAGCTGAGGCAGAAGGATCACAGAAATTTCCACACAAGCCAAATCTACTTAGCAGTCTCAAGGACATCTCAGGCTAAATAAGAAGACTCTGTCTCAAACAAATAAAAGAAAAAGTGTATTTGAAGAGTTTGAGACAAGATATAGATCTGGACTAAAATGCTATTTGAGTGAGGGGAGAGGGGAGACAGGTACCCATTTGGTGATGATGTCACAGATAAATGTACTTCTGAGGCTTCCACAACCATCTACCAGCCTCTCCTGATTTATTCCAATCATGGACAACACAAAGTGCCCTAGAACTACTTTCTCCCTATGGAGTCCCTGCTGCTCCATGTGTTGGTTTTTCAATTGCTGTCTCTAACTCT
Source organism: Peromyscus attwateri (assembly GCA_902168425.1). Classification (NCBI taxonomy): domain Eukaryota; kingdom Metazoa; phylum Chordata; class Mammalia; order Rodentia; family Cricetidae; genus Peromyscus; species Peromyscus attwateri. Next base: position 33,492 of record CABHPP010115765.1, read on the forward strand.
TGCACAGAATTGCATTTTTTTTTCAGTTCTTATTTTTGTTGTTCTTATCTTTGAGATTGTAATTTAATTACAATATGTCTCCCTTCTCCTTTCTTCCTCCAAATCCTCCCATATATCCTCCCTGCATTCCTTCAAATTCATTAATGGCCTCCTTTATCACCAAGTTTTATTGCATTTAGGAATAACTAATTATTTGTAAATATAGCCTGTTGAGTCTATATGATGTTACTTGTATGCATGTTTTCTGTATGGATTGTTCAGCAGTGGACAACCAGTTGGTGTGTTCTTCCTTGTTGATGACTACTTCACCGACTCTCAGTTTTTGCTCAGTTGCCTATAATTCTTTGTGTAGGGTCAGAGGCTCATGGTTTTTTTCCCTATCCAGTTTGGTGTGTTTGTTGATGACATTCAGCTCATATTTTGGGGGTCATGTTGGTGAGATTTAACAGGGAGGAGACACACTCTCACAGCATCTCCCTGATCTGTGACTCTTTAAATCTTTCTACCTCCTCTTCCACAATGTTCACTGAACCTTAAGTGTGCATGTGTTCCATAGATGTATTCACTGGGACTGCACTCCACATTCTGAATTTTGATCTGTTGTGGTTTTCTGTAGTGTTCTCCATCTGTGGCAAAGAGAAGTTTCCTTGATGAGGTGTTTAGAGTACATTTATCTGTGACTATTATGACAAATGTTTGTAGATTTTTGCTAGAGATTATACTGGTTTAGTAAATTAGTGATTGTAGATTCTCCTCCAATAATCATGACTTCACTAGCACTGAGTAGTTAGCTAGATTTCCAGTACCAAACACAGTTCCCTTCTGGCTGTGCAGGTCTTATGTCCAATGAGAGAGCTATTGGTTACCACCAAGGTGTGTGTGCCACTACTGCATACTGTGTCATGCTGGTCATTCATGTTGTTCATAGGCATCATGGATGGGTAGGACTGTTGATTGCCTCCCTCTTTTGGAGGCTTTCATGGTGTCTTCTGGTATTATGAAAGCTTGTTCTCAGGGAAGGGTTATTCAGGTAAGTTCTAGCTCATTGCATTTCTAACAACTGCTGAAGTTTTTCCTAGAAAGCCGTCATTTCTGAGTAAGCCCCAATCATGGTCCCACATTCCCCAATTTGTAAAAATCCTATAAAATGATTGGTGCTATTATTTCTATTTAAAGAAAAGACAGGAGATGGAGTCAGATTCAAGGACCTTAAGTTGGAGAAAAACTAAATGCTCATATTCTAATACCTGTTTTATCTCATGCTGTGTTTACTTCTAGTACAGATGTGGGAAGGATCTTCTGGTAGAGATATTTTGGCTTTGGTGGGTCACTGTGTCTCTGTCACAGCTATTCAATTGATAGTGCAGCTGGAGAAGAAATGAACTGACACAAATTTCTTCTAGCAGAGAGTTGGAGGGATTTGAGGCAGCAGCAACAGTTTGCCAATGCCTGTTCTAGTTTCCTGAGTAGATTTTAGTCTTCTAGTCCTCTTATTCCATCCATCAATTGCTATTGCAGTACTCAGGATATTTCAAGCCCCATTCACTCTATAGTCACTGAAAACTGATTATCTTTTGTACCCAGGAAAGGAACCAGGGAGGCTAGAACCAGACTCTTGGTGCCCCTACATGGTCTGCTTTAACAAGACTTGTTAGACCCAGTAGATTTTTCCTCTCCCTCTGCCTCTTATTTCACTAAGAAACACCCATTATTCCACTTGTCTGCATGAAATTCCTTTTGGAAGAAAAGCATTGAAGAAAGAAAATAAAGGGAAAGGTTTAACATAAGAATAAAAATTGTTAGCTTTTTCCCTAAACTTTGTGCATTAGGAAGTTATCTGGTAAGGTTCCCTGGCTTACTTAATGTATGTGCCCTGCCCTGCAATGGTTTCCAAATCCTGATATTACACCTAAGTTAGCAACATTGGTGAGGGCATTTTTTATAGACTGCCCAAGCACTCCAAGAATACACTCAAGGAGCAGCAGTAACAAGGTTCCAAAATAACCCATGAGCGCAACTGTGAGTTGGTACATCACAACTTACCTATTCCCTTTAAGCTAGTCGTTTGGGCATCCATAGATACACCCTAAGGGCACATTAGTTTAGGTGCTTAGGCCTGAAGATTTCAAGGGAGTGTCGGAAGGAGTGACTCCAAGGCAGGGATGCATCATTAGTTCCGACTTCCTCCTACTCACGGAACTCTTGTGCTCGCCCTCCCACGTTCTTCTGCTCTCCCACAGCTCCTACCTTGCTTTGCCCAAAGGTGCCCTTTAGCCCTTTGCAGAGCTGGAGCTTAAACTGCAGCTATTTAAGGCATCCTGGTCCTCTTTGAAACTGAAGGAATCAAACACATAGAAAGTTCTGCCCCCGGCAGTTAAATGGGATTAATTCGCCCATGAAAAACATAGAAGCTATGGAAGAAGGAAGAAAAGAGGATGGAGCTCTGACTGGTTCGTTATTCACACTTCTGCGGAGCACTTCTGGTCAGATCTGATGGAAGAACCTGTTCTTATCTCCAAATTCCTCGGGACAAATTGTTCTCCTCTAATTCTGGAACACTTGGCATAATCTGGTCAACTAGTTCTCACCACATTCTCCAGACAAGTCTGCTCATCTATTTAGTTAATCAGCTATCCCTCAGCTAAATTGAAATGTTTCACATTTTGCCCTCCCCCACAGGATTAATTAGAAAAAATAATTATCAAAATCACATACATAGTTCAGCTTCTTGTCTAAGACTAGATATGGATATGCATGGCTTAAGAAAGAAAAAAAAACTGGTGATTATATTAACCAGGAAGCTTGTTATAATGATTATTGTAGAGAAAGTCAAGATTCATTAATAATTGATATTCACCTTATGCTATTCCCAACAAGGGAGTTTTAATAAAAACTATACACTGAGATGAAAGTGTATCAATTTTAAAGACTACAGTCATTAAAAAGGATAAGCTTCACAGTTAGTTCACTTGGGTACTCTAACTTATAAGCCTCATCTTAGTACAAACTTTAAACTTACTATTGGAAATTCAACACTTTGCTCTGTTTTAAAAAATGAAAAGAAACTTTTTGGTAGTAACCCGTCTCTGGAAAACTATCAAGATGGTCACTAGACAATCAAGAGAAGAAAAGAGACTAAACAAAGGTCACAGGGCTTCAAGGGGCCTTTGTGCTTCTCTGCCCCTCACACATCACCAAGCACAAATAGGCACCATGGACTAGCAGGTGAAGAAAGCTGGTTAGATTGGGTATCTCAGTGACTTCTCAGCCTCTAAGCCTAAGCTTTCTTAGCACTCAGGATCTAGGAAAAAAAAAAAAAAACCAGAAAAGTTCATTGGAAACCATTTCTAATTCTGAAACAGATAGCACAATCTGGGAAATGAACTTTCACTGAACAGTCTAAGCAAATCTGCTCTTTGGCCAGCGTTGTTTGGTATCTATAGCTCCAAATATAATGATTTGGTTGAATTGCTTTCTTATTAGAATCAGTCTTGCTGCCTAGCACAGGCTAGCCTCAAACTCTCAATTCCTCTGCCTTTAACCCCCTCACCACCACCACCAATCCTGGTACTCAAGACAGGCAACCTTCATGTCAGGCTGAATGAAACCGTCCTTGGATCTTCGACTTTGAAAGAGCATTCAGTTTGTAGCACAAACTCAACACCAGCGTTTAATACGCATAACGACACTGATACTGATTCATTTTTTAAAAAACTAAAGGTACCAGGGGCTAAGAGAAAGGAAGAGCGCTCATTTTGAAATAAAAGATGTAAAAGAGTAAAGAGGAAGCAAAAGAGGATGCTTACAAGACATCTCTTGTCTTGGGAAGACCTCAAGGTTCATTTTTCCTCCAAGAGTTCCTGATTTCTGAACCAGTATCTTTTCTTTCAAGGACAGCCCAGGAGTAAGGCCAAGATAGGTGGCTGTTTTTCCTTCCTCCCTGCCCCTGCCTTCTTCCCCTCAGTTCACACTATGTCCTTGGTTTTGGAGGAAAAAACTTAAAACCTTTAAAGGCATATAAACACATAACCGTCATGCAGCTTTTAAAGTAAGTTGTGTCAGGCCCAGTATAGTGAGTGGTTCATGCTTATGATCCTAGTACTCGGGAGAGGGATTTAGGAAGATTAGCTTTTCAAGATCATTCTTGTTGAAGGCTACCCAAGCTGACATGAAATCCTGTCTCAATAAAACAAACAATAAGTAAATAAATAAGTGAGCCTGGCATGGGGAGGCTGAGGCGGGAGGACTGTAGGAAGCCTTGGCTATATAGCATATAGAAGGCTAGCCTGGCCTACAAAATAGGACCTTGCCTTACTTTTTTAAATAGTAAACAGATAAAATAAATGAGGAAGAGAGACATGGGCTCTCTCAATGAGATGCAGATATGAACTTTCCCCCTTTTGTTGAGGGGCATGTTTTGTCAAATTGATTTAATTTCTTGGCTTTTTTATTTTTCTGTCTATGAAGGAAATTTTCCATGCTCCAGCATGACAAAAATGCCCATTCTGGGTATAGTTTCCTGAAATGGGGTACCATATGTGCATCAGTAAACATTATGTGTAGAGTGAATTAAACCAAGCCTTATAATTAGGCAGTGAGGAAATTACTGTAGACCTGGAAGAATAAATCAGAGGTATTAGAACACTCTCCATTTTCTCTGAGGCACTTTAGAATGCCATAAAAGGCCCGTGTCACCATGATAAACACTGAGAAGAGATGTATTTGGAGCAAGAAAACCTAAAAGATACCACAATTCAAATAGGTCTTTGAGTCTGGACTCCAAGGTGTCATTCCATAAAATTTAAAGGCCAATGCTTTTGCCACTAAGGTGAGAGAGTAAAACAAACCATCTGACAATGAGACTGTGGGAAGGGATGCTCTCCTACAGCAGGTACACTCAAGACTTTATACACAGACTCGGGAACAGAGCCGGGAGGAAAGAATGCTCCCTTCATGATGAACAATGAGGCAAGATTATAAATAAAAAGGAATTAGTAAACTCTCCCTTCTGCTTCAGGCTTCAACCTGGTTCAGCACTACTGTTCTTTACAATCTTTATTTACAGTGTTGACAATGGTTCATTGCAACTTAAGTGTGGATGTGGGCATGCAGATGTGCATACTTGTGAGCATGTGCCCAAGTATGGAGGTCAGACATCAGCCTTGATATTGATCCTCTGAAGTCAGTGACTGGGTCTTTCAAGGCAGGATCTCTCACTGGCCTTGAGCTTGCCAAATATGCTATGCTGACTTGTTAAAAAGCATCAGGAATTGACCTGTCTCCACCTTCCCAGAGCTTGGATTACAAGTTTGCATCATCTTGCCTAGCTCTTTATGACAGTGCTGGGGACTGAACTAAGGCCTTTGGCTTGCAAGGCAAGCACTTTACTGATTAAGCCACCTAGCTCTAGCATCTCATGGTGATTTTTTTTTATTAATCTTCACTTCCTAAAATAGTACATAAAATATTGCTTATGCTGAATCCTGGATTTTGTTGATAACGTGTGCCTTAACACTTAGTGCTTGTCTCACTTTTCACCTGAGTCATATCTCTGCTCCTTAGAAAGCACAGACTGAAGTCTGGCAAGATGGCTCCTGTATAAGGAGCTGGCTACCAAGTCTGATGACCTGAGTTAGATCTCCATCATCTTACCCATACATGGAAGCAGAGAACCAATCAACTTCCTCACTTTGTCCTCTGACTTCCAGATACATGCAGTGATGTACACACATACACACACGTACACATACACACAAATGTCATTTCTATATTTTTAGAGGAGACATAGATCCATTTGACTACTCCCACAATAAGGGGCCATGAGCAATAAGACCATTTGTTCCTAATGTAGTCCAAGGGGGTAGAAGTCTTATAAAACACAAAGAAATATGCATATCTACCCTAGTTCATCACACAGATGATCCTTGCAGATGAGAGCACTAGTTACATATTCATTTTAATATTTCATCTCTGACCTCAGTTCTTGACTGTGAAATCCTGTGTAATTTCCTGGCTGATGACACCTAAAAACAGTACCTAAGCCCCTTGGAATTTCCTGGGCAAGAGATGCATCCTTTGGTCTAATGCGATGACATTTGGTGGGCTCTTGGGTGACCTCAGGAAGAGAAAGGTTGCCAGGGCAAACAGCCAGGTGACTACATGGTTAGAACTCATAGCTTCCCTCCAACCTCCATTCTCTGGGGAAATGAGAGAGGCCAAAGGTTGAATTGATTACCAATGGCTAGTGATTTAATCAATCTTGCCTTTGTAACAAAGCCACTCCAAGAACTTGAAAGGACAGCATTCAGAATGGCATTCAGAAAGCTCCCAGTCTCATCATGTGGGGGCTCACATGTTATATTACAACCAGAGAAATCACAGCACAGTCCAATTGTGAAGTTACTGGCAGTGCTTGTTATGACAGAGGCTTTCGGTTTTTGTTTATTTGTTTTAGCCTTTGTCTCATTACATATCCCCAAAACTGTCTTCAAATTCAACAATCCTCCCTGATTAGTCTCCCTGGTACTAGGATTCCAGGTGTGTCCAGCTTCAGCACAGCTTGGGTGAAATTAAATTCCCCCACAATGGAGTCAACCATTTACTGTTTAGGTGAATGTGTAAGGTAAGCCAAGGAACAAATAGACTCTAGGTAAAGTGCTTAGTGTAGCATTTGATGAGTGAACAATTTAGGAACTGCAGCAGCATTCTTGTCTAAAATAGGAGCAAGTGCTGGAGGTTAGACTAAATACAGACATCTTCTACGTTGTGTTTTGGACTCAATGACTGTTCTGATCCCCTCCCCTTCCCATTTCACCTCAACTGCAGGAATTAGCAGAACACAGCAACTCAGCCATTGAAGACCCACTCCACAATGTTTTCCTGTTTATGCATATGCAACTCAGTTTTCTCTCAGCAGAATACGCTGTTAGAATAATGGTCATGGGTCAGAATGCTAAGCTTTCCCTTAGATCAAGACTTGATAGGGAGAGAGGAGTCGAGCTGGTGTCCCCCTAGATCTGAGACGTTTACCTTCTACAGGATCACAGAAATAAACTAAACCACCTCATGAAGTAGACAGCACTTGCCAAAGACTTGCCTACACGGTATCTAAAAAACTATTTCCAATTGATTCAATCATATACCCTAGAGTTGGAGATAACATATGTGCGGTAGCTTATAATGATGGTGGTGCATGTCTGCAATCTAGCACTCCTGGGCCTGAGGCAGGAAGATTGCCAGTTCAAGGTTGGTCTGTGCTACATAGTAAGACCTTGTGTCAAAAAACAAAGTAGAAAATATTTGGTGTGCTAATGTGTAGGAATGTTTTTTATCACATTTTTCCCAATGAAAGAGTGGCCAGAATACCTAATTCTTAATGAAGAGTTCCTCCCACATGACCCTTGTCTGTGTTATTGAAACCTCGTGTCTATCCTGCTCTGTTCTTACCCTTTTTCTTTCTGGTTTCTGGTGCTTAGCTATGTATGTATTGCTTATTTTTATATTCCACATCTTTTTTACTGTATGATCATTTCTGATCTCCATGCTTCCACAGTGAGGTAAGACTCTGACCTAAGGACCAAATCCCTGGGGATTCTTAGCTGTGACAAGGTCTCAGTGTAAAATCGCAAACTTTAGCATTTAGAAGAAATCATGGAGCCAACTTGTCTTGTTGCTATAGCCTTAGACATAGCCTCATCTCTGTAGGAAGAAATACACACTTAGATCCAGAAATAATTTTCAAATGTTTCCTGACAATGAATCTAAAAATAATTGGCCCCACTAAGGGAGATGTGAGAAAAAGAACTGAATGCTTTAACATTGCTGTTTACTGTAAATGCTTTAGAATGTCTGTAATTCCTAACCAAAAAACCAGACACCTAAACAGAACAGCACCTTTTCAAGAGGCTGTAGTGAGCCATAATGCTAAAACCAAGGGGTGGAAGTAGATAAGAACCAGCTTCTGCCATCCAACACAGATTTCTTATTTTCTGTCTACAGTGGATACATGTCATCACAAATCCTCCTGTGGTGAAGATGTTGTTGAAAACCACAGGGCAGCTGGGCCTGCTAGCATAAGCCCCAATCCCAGCTACTTGTGAGACAAGCTGAATGACCACAAGTTCAGGGCCAGCCTAGGTTACACAGTAAATTCAAAGGCAGTCTGAGTAACTGCCTGAGACTTATCTTTAAATAAAAAGTAGTAGTAGTAGTAGTAGTAGTAGTAGTAGTAGTAGTAGTAGTAG
>CABHPP010115766.1:0-10083 GCA_902168425.1 Peromyscus attwateri
CTGCACTGCTGCCCCCTGGTGGCCACATCCTGCTGAGGCACGGGCGTCATCTATTTTTACTTATCGGAAAGGATACCTGTTTGGCTGACCGTTTGTTGCTGGATAAGGGATAAGGATGGGATAGTAAGAGTGAATTGGCACAGAGGAAACAATATATTTTTTAAGATTTATTTATTTTATGTATATGAGTGCACTATCGACTTTATGCCAGAAGAGGGCATAAGATCCTACTAAGTGGTTGTGAGCCACCATGTGGTTGCTGAGATTTGAACTCCCATCCTCTGGAAGAGCAACAGTGCTCTTAACTGCTGAGCCATCTCTCCAGCCCCAACACAATATGGTTCTTGTGATTTGCCGACTAGGGGATGGTGGCTGACTCTGTCTCTGCCATGATGTCTGCTTCCCAGCTCCCCAGCCAAGGATGGAGGTTGCTCTGTCCTGGGCTCTCATTTGCAGTGGGAAAGTCCTATTCAGTGTTCAGTCTTAGAGACACAGTATGCTCCTCGGGTCACAGCCATAAAAGGGTGCAGCCACAACCAATCTCCAGGCTGGGCACTTCTCTCTGCCTCGTTCTAGTACAGCATCCCACCAGAGACCTCCTCCCCCCATCTTCTCTGTCTTCCCGGTGTGGCTCCCAAAGCTGCACTCTGTCCCCTGAGAAGTGTGGCCAGCACATCTGTCTTAGCAGCCTGTGATGCTGGCCTTCAAAAGGCAGAAGTTAAGCCTTCATCCTCTAGTTTGGATGCCCCAAGCACAGAAGTAGATAAAATATATATGGCTTATGTGGAAGTGGGGCTGAAGCGTTGGTCCAGTGGGTGGAACATAACATAAGAAGGTGAGAGAGAAGTCTTGCGAGAGCTCCAGGCCCCTCCTGCTCTCCCCCCAGACCTGCCCATTGCTCATCCCCAAGCTTCTACTGACCCAAAGACAGATGGAAACCCCTCAAGTTCCACATCACACAGCCTTGAGTTTGAGCCCCAACTCTGACATCTATGCCGTTTGCCATTCATGTTCCTCATTAATCGCATCTCCATTTCTTCATCATACAAAAAGGCAAAACTGTATTCACGTCATAGTTCCCTTTACCATCTGCCTCCTCCTGCTCGAATAAAGTTTCCAGAGAGATATGCCTCTCTCTGTACCTGGAACAGTACCTGGCTTGTAAGTGACACACAGCTATTCACTGAATGAATGAATGAATGAATGAATGAATGAATGCACAGTTTTGCGATGAGGAATGAATAAGATGCATTAGATGCATTGGTTATTTTCTGTTGTGACAATTTGAGGGGAAAGGATATACTTTGGTTCACCGTTTGAGAGGGGATATAGTCCATCACAGTGGACAAGCGGGGATACAGTCCATCACAGTAGACAAGCATGGATACAGTCCATCATAGTGGACAAACATGGATACAGTCCATCACAGTGGACAAGCGGGGATCTAGTCCATCACAGTGGACAAGCATGGATATAGTCCATCACAGTGGACAAGCGGGGATCTAGTCCATCACAGTGGACAAGCATGGATACAGTCCATCATAGTGGACAAACATGGATACAGTCCATCACAGTGGACAAGCGGGAATCTAGTCCATCACAGTGGACAAGCGGGGATACAGTCCATCACAGTGGACAAGCGGGGATCTAGTCCATCACAGTGGACAAGGGGGGATCTAGTCCATCACAGTGGACAAGCGTGGTCCAGAAGCATGAAGCAGCTGGTCATAGTGTGTCTGCAGTCACACAGCACAGAGATGAATGTTGGCGCTCAGCTCCCTTCCTCCTTCAGTCTGAGATCCCAGTTCATGAGACAGTGACACCCACCTTCAGGATGGATCTTCCTACCTCAGGTACTCCTCTCTGGAAATACCCTCAAAGACAAGTCCAGAGATATGTCTCTTATGTGATTCAGTTAAGTTGACAGGACCAACCACCACCTGGGGTAACTCCTGCAGGTACTTGTTATACATTAATGCCTTCTTTACAAAGTAAATACAAAGCTGGCTGTGGTAGCACACACCTGCCATCCCAGCACTAGGGAGATATGTAGCAGGCTTTCTTTTGGGCCACCAATCAGCTCCCAAATCATGACATGGAGACATTATTAGTTATGATTGCTTGGCCTTATTTTTTTTTTAATTAGGGCAACGGTAGTACATGTCTTTTTTTTAAAGATTTATTTATTATGTATACAACATTCTGCCTCTATGTACATCTGTGCACCAGAAGAGGGCACCAGATCTCATTATAGATGGCTGTGAGCCACCATGTGGTTGCTGGGATTTGAACTCAGGACCTTTGGAAGAGCAGCCAGTGCTCTTAACCTCTGAGCCATTTTATGCTTGTCTTATGTTATGCCTTATCTTATGCTTGTCCCACTAGCTCTTATAACTTAAATTAACCTGTTTCTCTTCATCTATGTTTTACCTCCGGGCTTTTTTACCTTTCTTTTATTCTGTATGTCCTACTCTGTGTCTGGCTGACTGGTGGGTGCCTGGCTGGCTGGCTGGCCTCAGGCATCTCCCTCTCTTTCTCTCTCATTCTCTCTCATTCTCTCTCTCTCTCTCTCTCTCTCTCTCTCTCTCTCCCCCTCATTCTCCCCCCAAGCCTAGATCTACTTATTCTGCGTGCCCTCCAGCCCCACCTATTCTTCTACTGCCTAGCTATTGGCCATTCGGCTTTTTATCAGACCAATCAGGTCCCTTAGGCAGGCAAGGTGAAACAGCAATGCATCTTTTCATAATTAAACAAATGCAACATAAACAAATGTAACACAGGGCTGGAGAGATGGCTCAGAGGTTAAGAGCACTGGCTGCTCTTCCAGAGGTCCTGAGTTCAATTCCCAGCAACCACATGGTGGCTCACAACCATCTGTAATGGAATCTGACGCCCTCTTCTGGTATGAAGGCATACATGCAGGAAGAACACTATATACATAATAAATAAATAAATCTTTAATAAAAATAAAAATAAATGTAACACAAGCTGGGCGGTGGAGGTGCATGCCTTTAATCTCAGCACTTGTGAGGCAGAGGCAGGAGGATCTCTGTGAGTTCGAGGCCAACCTGGTCTACAGAGCGAGATCCAGAACAGCCAAGTCTACACAGAGAAACCCTGTCTTGGGGAAAAAACAAAAAACAAAAAACAAAACAAAACAAAAAGCCAAATGTAACACACCTTTACATAGTTAAAGCAATATTCTACTCCACAACAGAGGTGAAGGCAGGAAGATAGGAACGTTCAAAGTCAACCTTTGCTGCATAATGGAGCGTGAGATGAGCTTGAGCTAAGTGGAGCCTGTCTAAAAAAGAAAAGGAAGGAAGGAGGAAGGAAAGAAGAAGGAAACAAAAAGGGCCAGTAAGATGGCGCAGTGGGTAAAGGACGTGCTGAGTCTGACAGCCCCAGTTCGGTCCCCCGCTTGCACATGGTGGAGAAGAATGGACTGCCAAAAGCATGCTCTCCAGAGCCCCTGGACCCTGCCCACTGGTGGGAATCTTTCACCCTTTTTTCTTAGTAAATCTACGTTCCCTCTGCTAAAAATAACAACAATAACAACAGCAACAGCAACAATAATAATACTATGTGGCACACAACTTTAATCTCGGTACGCGGGAGGCAGAGACAAATCGATTCCTGTGAGTTTGAGGCCAGCCTGATTTAAGCAAGTTTCACATCAGCCAAGGCTACATAGAGAGACCTGTCGAGAGAGAGAGAGAGAGAGAGAGAGAGAGAGGGAGAGGGGGGGGGGGGGGGCTACTATACATGAGGTACTTTCAATGTGCTTGGAAATAAATCACTAGTGAATAAAAAGTCATAGATGCTGCCTCTGCCTCTAAAGGGCAGGGGAGTAACAATCGATAATATGAAAACACAAATTAGATGATGTATTAAAAGGGACAGTTGCTGTGGGGGAAACCCAGAGCAGGAAGGATCGGAAGCAGGGCAGGGGCGGTTGTTATGCTGCAGTTTTTTGTTTGTTTTTTTTTTGTTCAGACAAGGTCTCATGTATCCCAGACTAACCTCAAACTTGCCATGTAGCCAAGGATAACACTACTATTTGGATTGTCCTGGCTGTACCTCCCTAGTACTGGGATTGTAAGCATGTGCCACCCATGCCTAGATTCATGAGGTGCGGGGAATTGAACCAAGGCTTCATGCATGGTGGACAAGCATTCTACCGACTGAGCCACATCCTCAGCCCAAGATGTTTGTTTGTTTGTTTGCTTGTTTTTGTTTGTTTGAGACAGGGTCTCATGTAGCCCAGACTGGCTTCCCAGGGTCTCATGTAGCTAAGGGTGACCTTGAACTTCTGATTCTCCTACCCCCACCTCTCCAGAGTGGAGATTACAGACCTGCACCACCATGCCCAGCTTGAAGCCGAGATCGTGATGAAGCCTAGTGAGGTGCCTTGCAGCTTATCAGCTGGAAGGGTGGAGGAGGGGAGGAGGGGGCCCAGATGGTAAGAAGGCCTCCAGGTTTGCCTAGGCACAGTGAGGGGAAGGACTTGTCATTTCCACTCACAAACCAGTCCCAGGGCAGCTGGCAGTTGATTTGATCAATGGCGTTTTCCTCTTCCCCTAAATTCCCCTATGATGGCCTTTTAATTGGGTCCATTTGTTCCAAGACCGTGGACTGAGCTGAGCAGACGCCAGATTATTTGCCCGTTATTAAATAGATTAGGAAATGGGCCTCCGTCTTGGCCAGAGAAATGAGAGCAGCTGAGCAGTGTCCCCGAGGAGGGCACAGCCCTCTGCACTCAGCGCTCTGCCCTCAGGACACCTGCTTTCCCCACCAGGCTTTGTCTGCAGGGCCCTTCCCTCCATCCCGCCCTCTCTGCGTGGGTTGCAGTTAACTGTTCAGTGTTCACGTTTTTATGATGTTGAAAGTACTGTTCCCAGCAACATCTTGCGGCATCTAATGACTACACTCTCTTTCTTGTAGAACTTTTTATTTTTCCTGGAGTTAATCATTTCCTAAGGGAGACGTAGTCTAAAGACAAAGAGAAGTATGAACAAATCAGAAATAATGCTTGCAGCTAGATGGCTCAGTGGTTAAGAGGGTTTGCCCAGGAAGCCCTCGGACCTGAGTTTGAGGATCTGAATTCCAATCCCCAGGACCCATGTAAAAAGCTGTGTGTCATCACATGCATCTGTAACCCCAGCCCTATGGGAGGTGGAAACAGGAGGATCACTCTGACTTGCTTGCTGCCAGCCTAGTTCCAGATACACTATTAAGGGAATAAGACCAAGTGATATAGGAGGAAAGAGATGGTCTCTTGTGGCCTCTTCAAGTACACATACCCTCATACAGACACACACATACACATGAGTGAAACTAAAAACAAATCTTTAGGGGCTGGGGATTTAACTCAGTGATAGAGTGCTTGCCTAGCAAGCACAAGGCTGTGGGCTCTGTCTTCAGCTCTGAAAAAATTAAGTTAAAAAAGAAATCTTTTCTTTTTTAAAAGGGTAAGATCTACAGTGGACTGAGACAGACACAGATCAGATACTCATAATTCTCTTCCCTATAAACATAAAAGTTACAGACATTATTGAAATATCTGATGTTTTGATCCACTGTACATATTATGGAATGCTTAAGTCAAGTGAAGTATACCTTTCTTCTTATTTGTCATTTTCACATAGTAAAAACTTTCCCAGAGGGCATTGCATCATCCTGACCTGGAGTCACAGGTGGTTGTGAAACACCATGTGGGTGCTGGGAACCAAACTTGGGTCCTCTGCAAGAGCAGCAAGCGTTCTCAACCACTGAGCCATCCTTCCAACCGCCCTTCTAGATTTTTAAAATGTACAATATGATTATGTACAGTGAAACTCATGATTCTACCCAAAAGCAAACAAAGAGAGGGGCGTTGTAGCACATCCCTGTAACCCCAGCATTTGACAGGCTGATACAGGAGGATTAAGAGTTCAAGGTTAGCATGGGCTACAAAGTGAGTTTGTGGCTAACTTGTGGAATATAACAAGACCCTGTCTTAAACAAATGAAATATTAAAATAAAAGCAAACAAATGAAAAATTCACAGTACAGTTGGGTTGCTAGCATGCAAGTAGGTTTTTCTGTACTGTGAATTAGAAGGGAAAGGCTGAACATGTATCCTGTCCAAATTACATTAGAGTGGAAGCGACAGGGAAAGTTCCGGTTTTGGCTACTTTGTTTATTTTTTCCTTTTGAAGGAGTGTCTCTTCTATTTCAGGCTGGCCTACTTAGCAGAGGATGACGTTGAACTCCTGGATCTCCTTCGTCGGCTTCCCAAGGGCTGGGATTGCAGTGTGCGCCACCAAGCCTGGTTTTATGTGACACTGGGACTAGAACCGAGCGAGAACTTTGTGCATGGAAGGCAAATGCTCCACCAACCAAATGCTCTACATCCCCAGACCCGTGGGGCTTTGTTTGTTTAATGAAGCAGAGTTGGAATTTACTAAGAGACATTTTAACACCGGGCAGTAGTGATACACACCTTTAATCCCAACACTCAGGAGGCAGAGGCAGGCGGATCTCTGTGAGTTCGAGGCCGGCCTGATCTACAAAGCAAGTTCCAGGACAGCCAGGGTTACACTGAGTAACTCTGTCTCAAAAAAAAAAAAAGAAAGAAAGAAAGGAAGGAAGGAAGGAAGGAAGGAAGGAAGGAAGGAAGGAAAGAAAGAAAGAAAGAAAGAAAGAAAGAAAGAAAGAAAGAAAGAAAAGAGAAAGAGAGACAGAGAGTCATTTTAACAGAAATTGTATTTATCATGGGGGAGGGTGTGTTAAGCTGTCAAAGGATAACTGTGAATGAAGTCAGTTCTCTCCCTCGCCTTGACATGTGGGGACTCAGGTTTCCAGGCACGCAGGGTGAGCACCTTTACCTTTGCCAGCCCTGAGCATAGATTTTTAAGCCTGAGGATTAAGAGAAAGATAAACTCTCAGGAAGAAAGTAAGACATTCCTGAGAGCATGGGCGTGGGCAGCTCAAGAGAAGAGTCACTTGGGTTCTCCTGAGACAGGGTCTCACTGTACAGTCCAGACTAGGCTCACAATTTGCCCTGGCTGGCCACTTCAAACTCAAGGCAATCCTCCTGCCATGGCCTCTTGAGTATATTTTTGTTATTATTATTATTAACAGTGTCTTATGTAGTCAAGACTGGCTTTGAACTACTGATTCTCCTGCCTCTGCCTCCTCAGTGATGAGGTCACAAGCATGAACCGCCACATCCAACAATAATTTATTTTGTGTTCTTATTTTATATAGGTGCGTGTGGTGTGTGTGGTGTGTGTGTGGTATCTTGGTCTACTTTGTATTCTAAGAACAATAGTGACTCAGAAAGGAAATGGCCATTCATCCTTTCCATAGTCTACCATGAAGGGAAGTCGGGGCAGGACATGGAGGCAGAAACTGAAGCAGACACCATGGAGGAGAGCTGCTCACTGCCTTGTTTCTCATGGCTTGCTCAGCCTGCTTCTGTATAGCACTCAGGACCACCACTGAGGGGTGGCACCACCCATGATGAGCTGGACCCTTTCACATCAATCACAGATTAAGAAGATGCTGCCGGGCAATGGCGGTGCATGCCTTTAATCCCAGCACTTGGGAGGCAGAGCCAGGCAGATCTCTGTGAGTTCGAGGCCAGCCTGGTCTACAGAGTGAGATCCAGGACAGGAACCAACAGGTTTTTGAAACCCTGTCTCGAAAAATAAAAATAAAAACAAACAAACAAAAAACCAAAAAAAAAAAAGAAGAAGAAGAAGAAGATGCACCACAGATTTGCCTACAGGTCAATTTTTTGTGGTGGTGGGGTTGAGACATTTTCTTAATTAAGATTCTCTCTTCCAGCCTGGTGATGGTGGCACATGCCTTTAATCCCAGCACTTGGGAGACAGAGGCAGGCGGATCTCTGTGAGTTAGAGGCCAACCTGGTCTGCAGGGCAAGTTCCAGGACAGCCAGGACTGTTATACAGAGAAAGATTCTCTCTCCCAATGTGTCTCTTGTTCATGTCGAGTTCACATACAACCAGCTAGCACACGTAGTTTATGGATGCATATACATGAGAATACACACCCATTGTGGTGACCCAGATGAGGAGTGTCCTCTATACTATGCTCAAGCATTTGAACACTGGTCCCCAGTTGGCACTGTTTGGGAGGTTGTAGGGAGATTCGGCCTTGCTTCCAGAGGACCCAGGTTCAATTCCCAGCACCTACATGGTGGCTTATAGCTGTCTCTAACTCCAGTTCTGGGGATCCTATGCCCTCTTCTGGCTTTTGTGGGCACTGCATACAAGGAGTGCACAGACATACACACAGACCAAACACTCATACGCATAAAATGAAAATAAATGTTAAAAGGGAAAGAAAGTGTCATCACCACATCCATGAAGGAGTTCTTGGATTTTTTCTAGACTGACCTAGCCTTCCTTGTCTACAGTGTGATTGTGTCACTGGTTCCCAGCTGGTAGGAAATTTAGGTTTACAACCTGCTCATACGGAGTTCTTACTTAAAGAGCCAAAGGGATTGAAAACACCGACTTTTCTTTACTATGTACTTAAACTTTTACCAGATGGAAATATTCAGTTGAATCTTAGATGTTCCACTCATGTTCCCATGCTAAGCCTCACTGTGAACAACTCTGGCTAAGTTAGTTAGTTAGTTGGTTAGTTAGTTAGTTAGTTAGTTGGTTAGGCAAAATCCAATGAATCCCAAGCTGCCCTTGAATTCACTACATAGCTGTGGATGGCCTTGAACTCCTGATCCTCCTGCCTCTACCTCCCACTGCTGAGGTAACAGGAGTGCTCCACCACACCCAGCTTGAACTCTTGGTCCCCGAGTTGATTTGTGTTTGTGCCCTCAGTGGCTCTCCAGCCCAGGCCACCAGAACACTGAAGAGGTCAGGAGACCCACGGCATTTTGGTCAGCAGATGTCTATGGGCTATACCTTCCTTTACCAGGGACTCTGCTCTCCTTTAATGTTGCCAGAGAATGTGGCAACTCAAGGGAAAGGCGCTCTGGTGGGCACGAGATGGGAGGGTCTCGAATCCAGAGCCCTGGGGAGGAGCTGCCAGGCCAGGAATTCCTGGGTTATGGACGGGTGATTGACACTTGTGTGGGCAGCTGGAATGCCGTGAAACTGTGAAGAGGGCAACTTTGAGGAGGGGTTTCCCAGCAAGACAAAGGCCGGTCACTGCTGCTGGACCACAGGGCAAATGGAAACCATCTTGGGGCTCCTGGACCTCAAGAAGTAGGGTGGAGGTGCTGGGAACATGCCTGTTTTTGAAAGCAGGGCACCCCAAGGCTGGGAATGACAGGGCTAGGGAAAGATTCAGGAGTTTCTGGAAATGCCAGACATAGCCTGTTCAGCAGCACGTCTTGCTGGGTGCCTGCCAGCTGCTCTGGCCAGTCTTTCCAGGCTCTGAGGCAGAGGGCTGACTGGAGCTAGGAGGGGGAGGAAGTAAGTTCACTGCCAGACATAGTTTGAGGGAGGGCTGCTGACCTCTCCTGGGGCCTCAGGGCTGGGGCTGGCTCCTGAGCCAGCTCTTGCAGATCCCCAGGCCACTCACTAAACCTCAGTGACAGTGACAGACTCTCTTTCTCCTCTCCTTTTGCTGGCTGCACTCCCTCAGTCTCAGCCCGGGGCATCTCTTCTCCTACCTTCAATTCACCTCTCCACGCCAAAGACAACATTAGCCACCTCAACCAGCCTGGGTACAGCACCTGTGTCTCCAGCCAGCTGTGCCTTGAGGTGAGTGTTGGGATCAAACCTCTCGTTGAGTTTCAGAGTGATCAGGTGTGGCAACTGGAGCCCAGTCTCCATGGAAATGGGGGTGATGCTCTGTACACCCAGGAGGATCTGGGACAGTGGACCAGCCAGGCAAGGAAGGATTGGACTGGGCTCTGTCGCTCATGCCTTTTATTACAGAACTTGAGAGGCAGTAGCAGGTCAATCTCTGTGACTTCCACCCCCAACCACCTCTACAGAAGGAGTTTCAGGCCAGTCAGCCAGGGCCACACAGCAAGACTCCGTTTCAAAAAGAAGGAAGGAAGGAAGGAAGGAAGGAAGGAAGGAAGGAAGGAAGGAAGGAAGGAAGG
>CABHPP010115766.1:15238-35452 GCA_902168425.1 Peromyscus attwateri
GAGGGTGTCTTTGTCACTTCCTAGTCAGGTATGTGGTGTGTGCTACAAGAGGGTGTCTTTGTCACTTCCTAGTCAGGTATGTGGTGTGTGCTACAGGAGGGTGTCTTGGTCACTTCCTAGTCAGGTATGTGGTGTGTGCTACAGGAGGGTGTCTTGGTCACTTCTAGTCAGGTATGTGGTGTGTGCTACAGGAGGGTGTCTTGGTCACATCCATGCAAAGGCCAGAAGACCTGAATTTCTAGGGAGAATAAGGGTCTCACTTCTAAGGCACCTGCAGGACCCTGAGGGGCCATAGAGAAGGAGCTTCCATAGCAGCCCGGGATGACAGGGCACCCTTGGCATCCTGGTGTTTCAGTCCCAGCTCTGGCTTTTTACTTACAGGACTTGGGGGAGGTGGTGCTGCCCCCCAGTACCTCAGTTCTTTTCTTTGTAGAATAGAGATATTAATAGTATTTACCCTAGGATTATTGTGAGGACTGGCCAACTTCCTGCATATAAATAAAGTGTTTGCACAGTACCTGACTCATTAAAACACTTAGCAGCTGCTGTCAAAACTATGACAGCAGTGATAGAGGTCCCCGCATGAATGGGTCCCTGTACACCTCCAGGAACTCACTTCTCACAGAGTCAATAGTTTTGAGAGACAGGACAGGTGGAATCTCAGCGCCCTCCAAATTGGGCAACTGTGGAGTCACTCCTGTCCCCAAACTCTATCATCTCAGTTGCTTTCTCAGTGGCTCCAAGTCACAAGCTAAGAGGGGAAACTGCTTGGCTGGGGACAGAGCGTGGGAGAAAGGCTGAAGGGAAATGAGGTTTTAGATGGGTCCATTCTGTTAACCACTGTGAGGGACAGACAGATGGCCTGTGCACTTAGAGAACTCTGAGGGGCAGAAGCTAGTGCCCCTCTCCCCAGAACAAGGAACGCTGAGATGAGCAGGGTGCAGAAGTTTGACATTGACCCAAGGCAGTTCCTGGGAGTTGGGGGGAAGGCTGAGATCAGAGTTGAGCTACTGGCCCACATGGACCAGGAAACCCCTCAGGCTAGACTTGATTTCTGGGGCTGAAACATTTGTGTTGGCAGCATAAGAGCTCCTATTCCTGCTAACTTCATGGGGCCAGTTTGGAGATGGTGTGCCCAGAGGCCTTGGAGGACAAGGGGACATAAAAGGCAGTGTTGGGAGCTGTGGAAATATTTTGGGGGAGGGCATGTAAATATATCTCCTGTGTCAGGGTGCTGTGTCGGGCTGCTGGAAGGCTCAGGCAGAAGCAGGACCAGGCATGGTGTCTGTTGTCCACTGTCCCCAAGCAGGGATTACTTCTTTCCCAGAGGTCCCTTGTGCTATGCCACAGGGTCTGGAGGACAGAGCCCAGCTGAGCAGGAGGTGTGGCCCTCACCTGACTTGCTGAGCGCCAGTGAGGCCAGTTCTCCCTTCTCAGCTGTTAGGAGGTGGGACCCGTGATGCTGGCCATTCTTCTGGCTGCTGCCAGTGAGGCCGGTTCTCCCTTCTCAGCTGTTAGGAGGTGGGACCCGTGTTGCCGGCCACTCTTCTGGCCTGGTTTTCTTTAATCTGTAATTCTGGATATACTTACGTATGGTTCTAGTCCTCATGTTACTTGGTGCTTAGACCCATAAACCCACTGCTTCCTTTTCCCTGTGTTTCAAAAAGCAATTGGGAAGCAGAAATTGGTAAAAAGAAAATGGATTTATTAACAGTTTGGCCAAACCATGAGGCATGGAGGTCTACTTTCCACCCTAGGGCTATCTTAGAATTTACAGAAAGCCACAAGAGGGCCAGGTGTGGCACATGTCTTTAGTCCCAGCACTCCAGAGGCAGAGGCAGGAGGATAACAATGAGTTCAAGGCCAGCCTGGTCTACATAGCGAGCTCCAGCATAGCCAGGACTACATAGAGAGACCCTGACTCAAAAATAAATAAATAAAAAGCCACAACACAAAGGTAAGGACACATGTAAATTTAGCTGTGAGACAGGTCTGGATCTTTTCCAGAGTCGCCTGGCCCAAGACTGCCTCCAGTCTCTCTTACACAAAGATTTTCATTCAAACTCAAAGGGATAACAGTTTTTTGTTTTTTTTTTTTTACTGGAGCTGAGGACCGAACCCAGGGCCTTGCGCTTGCTAGGCAAGTGTTCTACCACTGAGCTAAATCACCAATTAGGGAAAACAGTCTTAAAGATCCCTCATTTTTTGATTGCTTTTTTTTTTTCGGGGATTATGTATGGGGGTTTGAGACAGAATCTTGTGTAGTTCAGGCTGACCCAGCACCCACTATATAGCAGAGACTTCTGATCCTCCTGCCTCTGCCACCCAAGTGCTGAAATTACAGAGTGCTGAGTTCCAGATATGGGCCCCTGTGGCCTGCAAGATCTGCCCCTCCTGTTGTGTCTTTAGACAGGGTCTCGTGTATCCCAGGCTGGTCATGAATTCACTGTGCAGCGGAGGAGGATCTGGATTGTCTCATCCTGTCTACCTCCTGAGAGCAGGGATCACAGGCATGTACCACCACGCTCAGGTTCTGCGACCCTGGAGACTGAATCCAGGACTTCACGTGTGCAAGGCAAACACCCTACCAACCGAGCCTCATCCCCAGCCCTAAAAGAAAACACTCCCAGGGGGTATTGTGAGGTGTAAGATTCCTCCCTATTCTGGGCCCAGAAGAATTGGTAGTTGTTGGTTCCGGTCTTGAAGCGTGAGTAGAAACCTTTTCCAAGTCTTCTTTGGAGGTTAGCTTCAAAACCTGACTCCCATATGCCTGTGAAGCACACTAACTCTTGTAAGTGAGAAAGGGCGATGACCTGGTATCTGCAGGAAGAGGACAAGGGTCTCTCTTGGTTGTTGTTTTGGTTTCTTTGAGACAGTGTCCCACTATGTAGCTTTAGCTGGCCTGGAACTCACTATGAGACCAGGCTGGCCTCAGATTTATAGAGAAACACCTGCCTCTGCCTTTGTGCTTGGATTAAAGGAGTATGCCACCACTCCCAGCTATGTATAAATGTCTTTTAGAATAAATAGTTCCTTCCCGGTCAGGGTTTCAGTATAATCACCCTAATAGTCTATGACTATCCAAACAATCTTAATGTCTGTAGCCCAAACTCCAACCTTATACTCTGACAGTAATATGCCCTGATTCCCACTCTAATGCTCCAGAATTCTGTACCCAACACCTCCCCACCTCCCACTTTGGCAATCTGACATTCACAAGCTACCGGGGAGGTTGGTTTGCAGAAATATTGGAGAAGCCCAGGAAAGGTCCCCTTCCTTCCAGCTAAACTGGACCAAGGATGGTCAAGTGGCCATGCTCCCAGGAATGATGACAGTGAGCACAGAGCCTCCCCTCACCACACACACACCAGACAGTGGAGGCACACATTGGGCGTGTCTCTCAGGGGGATTGAACTCAGGAGGGGAACATCTGGGTGCTGTTCAAGAGGAAAGAGTTGTGGAGACACAGGGTACCTCTGAGGGCCATTAGGAAGAATAAGGAATGCAGCAGAAGGAACTCCAACAGTCAGCCTGTTCTCTCCGAGACATACCTGCCTCCCCCACCAGGCCTGAGTGGACAGAGAGACTCCAGTGGAGCTGCAGGAGTGGGCATGCGCAGCTGGGCTTTAACTGTGTGGTTTTTAATGGAGTCTGGTCCCTTTTCCTGGACTGAAAACTTGGCAAACAGGACTAAGACTGCTCATGATCCTCTGACCAAAAGTTTGTGTGTGGCAGAATGCCACGGTGGAGGGCAGTCCTCAGACACTAGCTGAATAACGGCTAGTGAATGAGATGTCCCATGAGTAGAAGCAAAAACAACCTGGTCATGCCCCTCCTCTCCCAGCCTCCACCCACAGAGAACTTGATCTCAGAACCAAGACTAACAGCCTGTGGCTTGGCTTGTCCTCCAGGAGAACACAGGAACGGCTGAGAGTTCAGGTGGGGGCTGGGTCTCACCCCTTCCCTGGAGGCATTTCCACACCAGTCCTGTCTGAACGGTCGGACTGAAGGAAGGAGCTGTAGCTTCAGGGGCAGTCCAGGCAGGAACACTCTGAAGGTGGTGAATGAGTGGAGGGGTCCCTGGCTCCCACAGCTGCGAGGCAGGATGAGGATGGGGGTGGCCTAGGTCCAAGTAGTGAGGGATAGGTGTGAAAGGCGGGGAGGGCTCAAGCACCAGGCTCCCCACAGTCGGCTCCTCGGTCTCTTCGGCAGGAAGGAGCCTACTGGACACATCCTGGGTCTCTGTCTTCATTCTCCTGCCCCCTCCCCTTCCCCATCCAGTCACCCAGCCTACTGACATCTCCACCCTTACGGCAGGACCCCAGCTCTGGGGTCCTCCCCTGCCTCTTCCCTTAAGCCCTCATTCCTCCATCCCCATCTGGCAAAGTAGCTTCTCCAGCACACTGCTCCGCTGCTCTCCCCATCCTTCCCAGGGGTCCCTCAGCTCCTCCCAGCTCTAATGATCTTGAACTAATCCAGTCATGGCACAGTCACCCTAGGCGACCCTCCCCACTTCACACGTGTCTCTTCCAGTTGTGTGTGATACCTGTTCTTTCCCACTCTCCTGCTGTGCCCCGAGGAAAGAGGGAAAGGATTATAAAAAAAAAAAAAGGCCAAGTGGTACCTTTCGGGTATGCCATTAAGCAAACACACCAGCACAAGAGTTAGTCTAACAGGTTTATTGGGGGAGGGGGAGGGAGGAGAGTGAACGCGTGAAAGGCCATGTCGGAAAGGGGACATGAGAAAGGCAGGCAGACAGACAGACAGAAAGACAGGGAAGAAACAAGAGGAAGAAGAGAGGAAAGAGGAGGCAAGGGAGAGAGCTGTGCCTGGCGGGCACCTCTAAGGGGTGCACACGTCACACAGCTGATAGGGAAGGCACCTGGCAACAGGTGATGAAGTAACTTAACTGCTTTGGCGGCAGAGGCAGGCTGCTGCCTCGCTGGAGTGTCATGGCTGCACGTCCAGCTCAGGTCCCTGCTGTGTTATGTCAGAGACGCCACAGGACAAGGCCCTGTGGGCGAATAGGCCCTTCTGTATGCTGCTCCTGCATGCCATATACACCCTTAATGAGCTCTCTGTGGAATCCTTCACTGCCTCTGGGCATGGCACACTCTCCACTCCTCATGGCTAACACTGACCTCACCAGAGGGCTAGAAAGTAGGGGCATCGAACAAGAATCACAAAGAAGAAAGAACAGTTCTGAGCCGGTCCGCTGGCATCTTGGGCCCTGGACTCCGTGCCCCCCCCCCCAGCACTCATTCTTATGCATTCTTTAGTTCTTTACTTAACTCCAATTAAATGTCATGTTGTGAGTGCCCCTCTCCTGAAGGCCCATCACCTTGTCATTCCTGCCCCAGTGACCAGGACCTTCAGCCCCAACCCCAGGACCTCAGACAGGAGGAGAAAAACCCTTCAATCCCAGTGTCCACCCAACAGCCTTGTTCCTGAAAAGCTCCTGGGTGCTGGAGTCCTCCATCAATCGCCTAAGGCTAAGCTGAAAGGTGGCCAGAGTGTTTCCCCAAAACACAGTGCTCTGATCCTCAAGGGGCACACGGAGCCCCCCCCCCCCATAGAACACAACTTCCTACAGAGCTCGACAAAGGACTTTCTCTTTATGTTCTTCTGAATGTTCTTTGGCTCAAGGTAAAAAAACTTCATCCCACCTCAGTAGCTCTTGTGCATGGAAGTTTCACCAAACACACATCCCTGATAGCATAATGATTGTAGGAGGGTCTGTATGAGTGACTCAGAAATGTTGCAACCTTGTCCTTTCCCTGTGCCCTGGGGTAGTCTCTTTGCATCTATCTGTCTGTCTATCTATCTATCTATCTATCTATCTATCTATCATCTCTATTTCTTGCAGCTGGAGCTAATGTTTAACTGATTGTGTTGCCCTCCCCAATGAGCACAGGATTATCCCAGTGATTGGCTCCACCCCCTCAAGCAAATATTTGCCTTCTTTTGATCTGGGGGTGGGGAGCCATAAATCCTTTCTGGTTTTCTCTTTCACTTTGGCTTCTAGGATGTTTGGTCTCCATCTTAGCCTGTGTTTCTGCCTCTGATGTCCCAGATCATGTGGCACACTTGGCTATTGTTTGAGCCACCCAGCTCCCTCTGGACAGGAGTGGAGCAAGTCTAAGGCAATCAATGACTAACTCTTCTGAGACAGTCCGCTGGCTTCTTGGACTTTCTCCTTTTTTCTATTGTCTCTTCAGTCGCATGAGTCATGAGACACTGTTTGCATGGGGAGGGCATGGACTGGTTCAAATCCTTGCTCTGCCACTATGAAGCTTTGAGAGTGTCAGACAAATCACTCTGAACAGTGAAGGATAACGCTGCAACTCCCTTGGCTGGTGTGGGAGGGCTAGCTGGGCCAGTCTCAGCACTCAGAAAAAACAGTTCTAAGTCACCCAGAAGAGCCCACCAAGCACAGAGGGCAGAAAAGAACCTATAGCCTGAGAAAGTGGAGAGTGAGGCTTCAGCAGGGAGAGGCCTCCTCTGCCTGGGAATGACCCTGTCCCCTCTGAGCTCCCACCAGCCCACATTCTGACCATTGACCTCCAAAATGCAGTGTGACTTTCCTGAGTTTTTAAACATGTCATTCAGTTTCACGTTGGTGTGCCCACATACGTCTGCACCACAGCGCACACCTGGAGGCGAGAGGACCATGTCCTGGAGTCCGTTATCTCCTTCCACCTTGTTGAGGCGGGGTCTCTCTTGTTTCCGCTGCTGCGCTGTGTACTCCAGGCTTAGCTGTCCTGGTGAATTTTCAAGCCACTCATCTCGCTTCAGCATTACAAACACATGCCACCGTCTGTGGCTTTTTACTCGGGTTCTGAACTCAGGCCAGGCTGTGCAGGAAGGGCTTCTGCCTTCTGAACCATCTCCCCGGGTCTAGCGCATCGCTTTGCGCCAGCGGCTGGGGACTGAGTGGGGATGTCAAGAGCCGCTTTCTTTCTTTCTTTTTTTTTTTTCTTTTTTTTTTTTTTCGAGACAGGGTTTCTCTGTGTAGCTTTGTGCCTTTCCTGGAACTCACTTGATAGCCCAGGCTGGCCTGGAACTCACAGAGATCCGCCTGCCTCTGCCTCCCGAGTGCTGGGATTAAAGGCGTGCGCCGCCGCCGCCGCCGCCGCCGCCGCCGCCGCCGCCGCCACCACCACCACCACCACCACCGGCAAGAGCTGCTTTCTGAGGGATTTCTGCTCGTTCTCTCTGTGTGGTCTGGCCAGGCCTTTATGGGGTGATCGGAAAGGGTGAGCCCACCATACCACTAAGTGACCCGTGTCTGTGGGAAACCTCATGGCCTGTCCGTGAGGGAGCAAAGGTCTAGCAGCCCTGGGAGAACTCAGATCTGCTCCTGCCATCTCTTTGCTGGCTCTGCAAGAGCCTTGCATCATCTTGCTGAACTAAGTTTAAACCCTGTGTGGGTTGAGCTGGACATGCGTACACACGTATGTAGGTATGCATGTGTGCTGTAGACCTGTGGACTGAGTCTGAGTGTGATGGACATACTTCAGTGTGGGTTACACCATGGACACAGGCTCTCTGCTCCTCGCTGGGTGTCTGTACTTCCCTAAGATGGACCCCAGCAGCCCCCAGATCCTGGTGGGATGGGTTGGAGGAGGAGCGATGTGGCTCAGCCAGAGCATCCCACCTCCCCCCAGTCTGAGGACACCGCCCAGCTTACTAGCCAAGAGCTTGAAGTGATGCCAACACCCGGGGGGCCACATCTCCTCCTACAGAGCCCGGCCAGGTCTCTCCTATTCCAGACAGAGCACTGAAAATAGTGTTGTCCCTCTCATATCCCGAGGGTGGCAAGGAGCCACTGGATAGAGGTCTTAAGGTTCTAGGCTACACAAGAGATCGTCCCTGCCAGTGGCTCCTTCTCAGTCCCTGCTCCGTGTGGGCAAGAGAGCTCTTATCTCTCATCTCTCATCCATCACTGCAGAGAGCACAGTTCTGGAATGTACCCAAGGAAGGCCGGGAGGGAGACCAGGAGCTTGAGCCGGTAGTGTTCATCAGAGATGGGGTTCTCAGGAGAGCCTGGCTGTGTGGGAACACCTGACTTACAGTTTGAGGCTCCAGCCAGAGAGCGCATGAGGAAGGCTACTGAAGGTCTGAGAACAGTGGGGCTTTGACCCTTCCGGAGAAGGCCACATCCAGGACTGAGCTGGCCAAGCCTGCTTAATCCTCTAAGCCTTCCTCCTCCTCTTATGCAACCGCTTTGTTACTGGGAAAGTCAAGGAGCCTGTGGTGACTACCACCTTACAAATCTCCCATGGCATCTGGGCTGCCCTGGGATTGTGGCAAGGACTGTGGGCCTGGAAAAACACTACTGTGGACTGGGGATTCCAGGGTACCCCGGAGTGAGGTCTGCGAGCAGTAGGGGCATGCAAGCACTGCACCCCACACATCGTGAATGGGAATCCACTGCTGACTAGCCCCACACAGGCGTGTGTACCCAGCATTCCTCCACACTGACTTCCATGCCCTCTCCCACCTGGGAGCCTGGCCCTCAGATACTTTGGGGCTATCTAGTCCACCCCCTCCTGTATTCCCTTTCAGGATCTTTCCTTATCTTCTCTACACAGGGGCAGAGGGACCTTTCTGTCAGTGGCCTACTGTTGTTTGGAGTAATGGCATCTTTTTCTCTGAAGTCACACTTATTTCCCATCAAGAGAATGGGCCTGCTCCGTGGAGGCCTGCCCGGGGTCCCAGAATGTGAGCAGCGGGTAACACCCTGTCACCTTGGTCTGCACACCACCTTTTTGTTGCTGTGACGACCACTCTTCATGACACCACCAAGACGCAAGTGTCTTCACTTATTATATTTTTACATCTTACAGATGGGAGAACTGTGATCCAGAGAGGGATGGACACTGGTTGATGTCATAGAGCAAATTAAAGCAGAGTTGACCAAAGCCATCCTATGCCTAGGGGGAAAGTGCCCTCCGCCTCTGGGGCTTAGGGTGTGGGAAACAAGCCCTGTTCGGGGCTTAGGGTGTGGGAAACAAGCCCTGTTCGGGGCTTAGGGTGTGGGAAACAAGCCCTGTTCGGAGCCTAGGGGATGGGGCAGGCTGGGACCAGTCATGTGGGGACTCTTCATCTTCCTCTGCCTGGAGCTGCTTAACTCCCTCACAGGTCTCTTGCTGTGAGGCTCCTCTTTTACATGCCAGGGAAGAGGACCAGAGGGACAGCAAGGACACTTCCGCTGTGGTTTGTGACCCAGACAAGGCCTCTGTTCTCTGGTCCAGCTCCTCTGCTGGTGCCAGAGGATGTACTTCCTCTCCTGGCCTGCAGAGGGCGTCTCCGGAGCCTAGCCTACACGGCATTTGGAACTGAAGCAGTACCCGGGTGCCCCCTGGCCTGCTTCGATCCTGTAGGGCAAGGCCTCCTCCAGGCTGGGTGGGCTTCTCCAAAGAAGAGATAGGAGGTGGTACAGGGAAAGGGAAACCTAGGAAGTCCTGCTATGCCCACCTGAGGAAGCCCCTGGCTCTTTGCCCCACACCTCTCTTAACTTATCTCTAAAGCTCTCACCTCAGGTCAGAGAACTTGTTTTGCCCTCCCGTCATCTTGAATGCCACCAGAAGAGAGCAGGGGCATGGTACTTGTAAACAAGAGGAGGAAGGGAAGAAGGAATACTCCTGTGACAGGGAGGGGTTGCCCAGGCCAGTCAAGGACCCAGACAGAGCTACCCATTGCCTTCTGGTCCTGCCCAAGCTCCAGTATGGATTGAGGCTGGGGAGGGGGAGAGCCACCCAGGTGTTGCCCTCCTCCAAGCTACCCTCCTGTAGCTGGAGAGCTTGAGGATACATCCTTTGTCCCTGGGGAGAGGTGTCTAGACCTGCATGGTCAGAGTCACAGTCAACAGATTTGTTAATCTTGGGTTCTGGGTCTCTCTTAATGGGCCTTCCGGGCACTGCTGAGAAACCAGGGTAATTGTTCCCTGTGGTTAATGAGCAGGAGCAAGGCTCTGCCTAAACTCAAGAGAGACCAGGAGGGGAGCTGGTGTGTAGGTAGGAGCCTCCTGAGTCCAGTCCTGGGCCCTGAATGCTCCCTCCGGCTGAATTGATGGGACCCATTGCTTGGGTGAGGACGCAGAGATGAGGGTGACTGCCTCCTAGCTAGCTGGGCAGTGGCCAAGTCAGCCAGACACTTGAGCAAGAAGATCTCCAGATCGAGTCCTGGCCCTGCCATTCAGAGCTCTGTGAGACAGTATCACTTCCCCTCCCGGCAACATCAGTTCCCTCATCTGCCACCTCCTAGACTCGCACTCTGTGGCACAGGAACTGCCTGGTGGCAGGGGCTGCTCCAGGAGTCTGGCTTACTCCAGGAGGTTGCTGATTCGGGGTGAGTTTTCCAGGTGAGGGTGCTTCCCTCCTCAGGGGCTTGCCACCCCCCACCCCTGCACACCACTGCAGTCCTGGGCTGGGTGCAGCGGGCTGAGCAGGTGTGGGTGGGTGTGGGCTCTCCTTCCTTCTTCCTTTTCTCTACCTAGTACTACCCAGAACTAGGCTGTACACAGGACTGGAGTGGAGGAGATGAGGACATGGGGACCTGGCTGTGCCTTGGGTGGGGCCGTGGAATATGATTTGGACAGGATTAGGACAGGATTTGAAGTTGTCGAGGTCTGAGTTTGAGTTCTGAAAGTCATAAGACATTCTTCCTTTCTGGGCCTGGACTTCTTACTCGGGGCAATTTTCTAACTCTGTGAATTCTAGTCGCCAAGTATTTAAAAACTGTTCTGTGCTGGATGGTGTAGCATACACTTTTAATTCCAGCAGAGGCAGACGATCTCTGAGTTCAAGACCAGCCTTTTCCGCTTAGTGCATCTCTTGTGAGTCCCAGGCCAGTAAGACCCTGTCTCAAAAACAAACAAACATAAAACTGAAAACCTGTTCTTTGTCAAATGCTAGAGTACAGAGGGTCCCTGGGGAGGGGCTGGGTGGGGTTCTCAGAGCTCCTCAGGAGTCTTGGCAGGAACAAGCAGGAAGGATGCCAAGATACAGTGGAGCCTGAAGTTGACTGCACTGGGAAAATGGGTTCCTGAGTCCAGGCATGACTTGTTAAGGGGAAGAGGACAGTGAACAGATGTACCTGGGGCATAGGGCTAAACCTTTCTCGGATTTGCTGTTGACATTTGACTCTGCTGACCCTGACCCAGGGAAGGCAGACAGAGGTCCTGGGTTTGGTACTGGAATTCACACAACTTAGAGACTGTTCTCCATCCCTCAGTATCAAACGAGACGAGAGAATGAACGGGCCTTTGCAAGCTATGAAGGGCGCACTTTCTGCTTTTGAGATCGTCGTACCTTGTTGCCCAGGCTAGCTTTGAACCTGACTCAGCCTTCCCAGTGCTGGGATCACAGGCAGGTACTAAGACCTGTGCCTTCGGTGGTACATCTGCTCATGTGTGAAAGGTAAAAGTGTGAGTGTGCAGCTTGTGAGCACGTGTGGCTCGAGTGTGCCTGGACACACTCTCCAGGTCTGCCAGCGGGAGTTTCTCTACTCTGCTGAGACTCCCTTTGGCTGGGGAGGAGGTTCAGCTTGCAGCAAAGCCTGAGTGAAGCCCTGGGCTAGATCTTCAGCATTACATGATACCGAGTGAACATCTGAGCTCCCATGACTCAGGATGTAGAAGCACAAGGGTCAGAGTTATTCTCAGCTACGTAAGGAGTTCAAGACCAGCCTGGGGAAATGAGACTATATATATATATATATATATATATATATATATATATATATATATATGTATGTATGTATGTATTTCCTTACTATTTGTTAGTTTACTAGGAAGGGGGCAGGGGCCACAGACTAGAAACTAACACTAACTATTGTCTCTAACCTGTCCCCTTGCCTCATTCTGACACTGGTCCTACGAACTCCACCGGAGCTCCCTGCAGGACTCTCTGCAGAGCTGGGGAATCCGCCTGGCTCCTCTGTGAGGCCCAGCAGCCACTGCCTTCCCTCTGAGGCTCAGAGCTGGCTGGGCACCTCAACTGTCCCACTGAATCTTTGTGATATCCAATGTCTTCTGGAGGTGCTACAGGTATCCCATTTTACCGACAAGGAGATAGAGGTCTGTGAGGGAAAATGCCTGACTCAGGATCTGGGGGACCCAGCCTGCTAACAGGAATACTGGATTTCAACTCCTAACTCCGAAATTTAGTTCTTCGCCGTGGCGGCCTGGCTAGTGTCAGCTGTTCGGCCGAGTGAACAACTGAACAAAAGAGCAAATGACTCCTTTGACACAAAGCTGAAAGTGTGGGACTGGGGAGGTGGCTCAGTGGTTAAAGCATCTGCCACACAAGTGTGACGGTGGGAGTTCGGATCTCCAGTGAGTGAAGTAGCCCAGCCGTGATTCCAGAGCCCAGAGGGATAAAGCAGGCCAGCCAGAGTAGCTGTACTGACAAGGTCTGGGCTCGGTGGAGCCCATCTCAATGAACAGGTGGAGAGCAATTGAGGAAGGTTTCAGACGCCAAGCCTCAGGCTTCTGCACACTTGTGCAACACACACCCATGTGTCCCCACACATGTGAACATGCTTACACATATATCATACACATAGACACATGATAAAATTAGAAAGGGACTGTTAGTTTACTGAGCACCCAAGAGATGGAAAGTGTCTCTCAGGAAGTGCATGCAGCCAGGATGAGCTGGGGTTCTGAGAAACTGAAGCATCCTTTCTGGCTTACGCAGGATGGCCATGGGTGTAGAGCCAGCCTGGGCTCCATGGTGAAATCAAGACCAGCCTAGACTACGGAGTGAGTCCTTGTCTCAAAAACAAAGCAAAAAAAATTTACTTAGATGAATAAATTAATAAAGCTGGGAATAGAGGCACACACCTGTAATCCCAGCCCTTGGGAGGTGGAGGCAGGAAGGTCAGGAGTTCAAGTCCAGCCCTATTTGCAGAGTTCCAGGTCAGTTTGAATGAGACCTTGCTCAGACCTAGGGCTCTGAGCTGAGTTTTCTTGTGTCTCTGGAGGGGGGATGAGTTGGTAGAGCCTGTGATGGGCTCCCGTTTGGGCAGAGGACCTGGGGCCACTCACAACTCTCATGGAGCTGAGTCCTTAGGGCTGGCTGCATGTCATGCCTTCTCAGCCCCCTGTCCCTGGGTCATTTCCCCATTTGTCTCTGAAGTAGGTTTCTATTTCAGTCTGGGTGGACCTGGCAGCCGAGAATCCGACTCTTCCGTTCTGACTGTTGTTGTCTAGTTAGGGCCAGAATCCTGGCCAGGGCATGTGGGCATGACATGTTTACCTGCTCTCCCTGCTCACTGCTGGATCTGATGGTAATAGCTGTGTGGGAGACAGGCACTGTGCCAGACACATGTTTGTCTGTGGATATGGCCCAGACTGCATCAGGGGCCTTTGTGCCCAGCCATGTGCTGAATACCAGAGCCCCAGGAACCAAGAGATCCACTGTCCCTTTAAGAACTCATAGGCTGGGAACAAGCCCAGGAGCAAGAAGTCTGCAGTGTAGACTGGTGAGATTGCTTAGTGGGTAATGACACTTCCTGCAGATCCTAACAGCCTGAGTCCAATCCCTGGGACCCAGGAGGAGCGATGGCAGAAAGATAATCAGCTCCTGAAACTTGTCTTCTGACTTACACACACATACACATACATATACACATGTACACACACACACCACACACACATATGCACACATGTGCACACACTTACACCACACACATATGTGCATACACACACATACAACACACACATTCATACACTACACACAAATGCATGCACGTGCGCACGTGTACTCACATGCACGTGAATACATGCTCACGTATAAATAATAAAAAATGTAATTAGCAACAACAACAAAGTCAGCAGCAGTTGGAGTTGAACCAAGCATCCCACTGGTTTCCACGGCCTGGGATAGGGTGGGACTTCTCTGTAACATTAAAAGAGGTTCGTAATCCAGAGCAAGGGAAACACTGTCTCTGTCACCCCAGAGAAATAGGAGCAGCTGTTCCAATGAGTCCTGGGGTCCTGAGTGCCTTGTGCCTTCTAGCAAAGGGAGGCAGAGGTGCTAAGAGGCATCTGAGTCCAGGGGAAAGAAGACAGACTTAGAAACAGCTGGATAGGAATCTAACATCTGCCAGCCATGTGATTCTCATACACATTATTACACCTCTTAGAATCTTAGTTTCTTCGTCTGTAAACGGGGTCACAGGGCCTACCTGACTAGCTCCTAGGGCAGGTAAAATGAGAACATGTATGTAACATGGTTTGTAGGTCCTTAGGAAGGGCACCCTGGAGGAGAATTTTCTCTGGGCAGAGCTGAAATTTGAGGCAAAACACAAGGCTCATAAGACATCAAAACCTAGGGCGGGAGAGTTGCTGCTCTCACAGAGGACCCAGGCCTGGTTCTCAGCACTCACATGGTGGCTCACAACCATCTGTGACTCCAGTTCTAGGGGACCTGACACCCACTTTGGACCTCCGAGGGCATCAGGTAAGGATGGGTGCACATACATACATACATACAGGCAAAGTACTTATACACATAAAACAAAAACAAACAAAACTTTAACATGTCAGAACCTACCCAGCATTCACCAATTCTTGACATGGTGCAGAGTCTCCCACTGACAGCCTTGTCAGGATCCCCACCACACGACAGAGGTGACGACATCTCCAAGAGGGAGGGACGCAGAGAAGCTAATCCCTCTTGTGAAATATTCCAGTAATAAAGCAGGTAAAAATCATGCTAGAAACATGCCCTAGCCCAGGCCTCCTGGCTAAACTGGAAATCTCCCCTTCTGACTCCCAGGTCCATGGTGAGATCCACTGAGGTCCCCACCCCAGCTTTCTTACAGACCTATCTGAGTTAAAGCTCTAACTCATGGTTCATAAGCAGGGACACAGGCGCTCGGTGTCAAACTTAAAGCCAGAGAACTTGTAGAAGCAGAGGGAGAATTCAAACCCAGGACTCTCTCTTATGCCAAGGGCGACTTGTTCCACAAACAATGTGAAGCCTCAGGACAGAAATACATACAATAAAAATGGCAAACACACGCAAAAAGAGCATTTAGAGAAACACAAGTGAAAACCACAATGCACCACTTCATACCCAGTAGGGTGACTATGAGGAAAAAGACAAACAATTAGAAATGTCAGCAGGGCTGGGAAAGGAGTTCAGTTGGTAGATGTACTCCTAGCATGCAGGGAACCCGGGGTCCAAACCACAGTGTACGATACAGGGCATAATGTAATTCCAGCAGTTGGGCGGAAGAAGCAGGACGGTCAGAAGTTCTAGGTCATCTTTGGCTACATAGTGAGTTCAAGGCCAGCCTGGGCTACACAAGGCTGTGTCTCAGAAAGAAAATAAACCTTTCAGCAAAGATGGGAATTCTCATAAACTGCTGGTAAGAACATAAAACTGGACAGTTCTTAGGAATGCAATTAAACAGTTCCTCAAAAATTAAACCTAAAATTATCATATGAAGCGGTGGTTCCACTTCTAGGTATATACCCAAGAAAAGCGAAAGTGCCTCCACAAACCGGGCGTGGTGGCAACTTTCCAGAGTCCCCGGCACTTGAGATGCTGAAATACAGGGACAGACAGACACAAGCTGATGGCCTGAGATACACTTGTGAGATGCTGTCTCTAAACAAGAATGAGGGACTGGAGAGATGATTCACCAGTCAAGACTGCTTGCTGCTCTTGCAGAGGACCCAGGTTCAGGCACCCTCATCAGGAGACCACAGCTTGCCTGTAACCTTAGCTCCAAGGGATCCAGTGCTGTCTTCTGTTTCCTCAGGCACCTGCACACACGCGCACGCGCTCGCGCGCGCGCACACACACACACACACACACACACACATATAAATTTTTGCAACCTTTAGGCTAGAGAAGCAGCTCAGGGGTTGTTCTAGGGACTCCATTCAATTCTCTGCACCCACATGGTGATTCACAGCCACCTAGAACTCCAGTTCCAGGATCGGATGCCCTCTTCTGGCTTCTGCCGGCACTGCACACAAGTAGTGTACAGACATACATGCAGGCAAAAACACTCACACACATAAAATAATAAAATAAATTTTAAGCCAGCAGTTGTGGCACACACCTTTAATCCCAGCATTGGGGAGGCAGAGGAAAGGGGATCTCTGAGTTTGAGGCCAGCCTGGCTATAGAGTGAATTCCAGAAAAGCCAGGACTACACAGAGAAACCTTGTCTGGAAAAACCAAAATAAATAAATAAATTTTAAACTTCTTCTTTTGGCTTTTTGAGACAGGGTTTCTCTGTATAGCCCTAGATGTCCTAGAACTTTCTCTGTAGACCAGGCTGGCCTCAAACTCAGAGAGACCCACCTGCCTCTGCCTTCCCAGTGCTGGGATTAAAGGTATGCACCATCAAACCAAGCCAATTTTTAAACTTTTTTTTTTTTCAAAACAAAGTTTCTCTATGTAACAGCTCTGGATGTACTGGAACTCATTCTGTAGACCAGGCTGTCCTCGAACTCACAGAGATCCGCCTGCCTCTGCCTCCCAAGAGCTGGGATTAAAGGCATGCGCCATCACTGCCCAGCTTTAATTTTAAATCCTTATACACAAATATTTATAATGGCCAAAAGTAGAAATAACCTAAATGTCCACAAATTTATCAATGAATAAACAAAATTTAGCATGTCCAAATGATGGAATATTACTCAGCAATGAAATTGAAAATCTGATTTATGTTACTATATGAATGAGCCTTAAAGACATTGTGTTACATGAATAAGCTAGAGACAAAAAAGCACATGTATGACTTCAATGACATGAAATCTCCAGAAACAATACATCCATAAACACAAAATGGAGCTTACTTGTCTGGGAAGGGGGGGAAGGAAAAGGGGGTAACTACTAATGGACACAGGGTTTCTTTTAGGGCAGTGGTTCTTAACCTTCCTAATGCTGTGACCCTTTAATACAGTTCTTTTTTTTTAATTTTTTTGACTTTATTTATTTATTTTTTAAATTACACTCGTGATATTCATTAATTACACTCATGATATTAATCACATTTGTGGTATTCATAGATTACATTCACAGTATTCATTCAATTATATATAATATATATATTTTTTTTTAATTTTAAATGCTGAATGTCATTTATTTAAGGGGGAGGAGGTCTTAAATACAGGCTTACAGCACAATGGGAGGACCCGGGAGGGCAGAAGTTCGCTACTGATGTTTTACAATCTTGCTTCTAATCTGTTAACGCCCATTATTCAGGGTACCAGGCAAGGAACTTCCCTTAAGCATTCAGGAGGGTGGGACCTGGCAGGGAATTAGCATAGGGAGAATATCAAGGTCAAGGTCCGCAAGCAAGGCAACAGTTACCCAAAACGGGGGCCAGAGCCCTTACAGGTCCCCCTTTTATTAAAAAATGAGCTTCTGACTTGGTTGCGTGGGACGTCAGCAGGTCACCTTACCTGTCATGGAGATGCCTGCCCAGGCCACACAGGTGCTCTGTCTTAGGTTGGTGACTGCCCCCCAGGCATTACCCGTCTCTGAATACTCATTATCATACAGGCTCAATCGTGTGTGAGCTGCAGAGTTAACTGCTGCCAAAGATCTCAAAGTGGCACTGGGCTTGCAATCTGTGTGTTTGATACAGAAAAGACCAACAGAGGTCCTATCTCACCCATAGCCAGTAGGCTAAAGGCAACTGAGCCATTCCCTTCCTTAACAAGCCATACTGTACGTTGGTGTCCTTGTAAGATAGTATCCCAAAAGCAACTGGAACTTGAGTTTATGAATTTATAATTTTCAAAGCCAATCAAGATGTATATAGCTACTGAATTAAATTTATCATGCCCAACAGAATGAGAGATTAACTAACTGTGGTAGCTACTTTTGTTGCCAGTCTCCATTGTGCTAGCTGTAGTAAGCAATTATGAAATGGTAATCCCAGAAAGAGTAGCAGTGGTGGGCGCCATTGCTATAACAGCAACAGCAGTAGCAGCAATGTCAAATTCTCTTCTGGATTGTGTGGACATCTACTGGCATGGATACAACTCCAGTAACACGTACCGCCAAGGCCCATTTTTTCTTGATCCCAGCACAACTTTATCTGGCAGCTCTTCTGGAGAATCCAATCTTACGGTTACAGTTCCTAGGCTTACATTAATGCTTGCCAAAGCTGGCGATGTTGGGCTCTCAATCTCCATTGACATCAGAAGGATTGATTTTTTCATGAAGACCCATTAGGACTCTGTCATGTTGGGCTTCAGCAGCAGCCATAGGGCGCGTTTAGTGCTCAGGAATCCAAAGAGGAACCTCATTGTCCTGAGGAAAGACATAAACAGAACCCCAGGGCCACACCAACACTAGATCGGGTCTCCTCCATGTGCTAGTAGAAAGATCCTTCCATCGCTCCAGAGGGTGATTTGCCACAGGAGCTCTCCAGTGCTTGTCTGCATCAGATATTCCAGCAGGATCCACCAATAAACTCCAGTAGAATCCACCGATAAAAAATTTAAAATAGACTGATTGTTCTTTATTTTATATCTAGAATCCAGTTATGAGTGAGTACATACCATGATTGTCTTTCTGAGATTGGGTTACCTCACTCGGGATGATATTTTCTAGTTCCATCCATTTGCCTGCAAATTTCATGCTTTCATTGTTTTTCTCTGCTGAGTAGTACTCCATTGTGTATATGTACCACATTTTCTTAATCCATTCTTCAGTTGACGGGCATCTAGGTTGTTTCCAGGTTCTGGCTATTACAAATAGTGCTGCTATGAACATAGCTGAGCATGTATCTTTGTGGTATGAATCAGCATTCTTTGGGTATATGCCCAAGAGTGGTATTGCTGGGTCTTGAGGTAGTTCAATTCCTAGTTTTCTGAGAAACCGCCATACTGATTTCCACAGTGGTTGTACAAGCTCGCATTCCCACCAACAGTGGAGGAGTGTTCCCTTTGCTCCACATCCTCTCCAACATTGACTGTCATTGGTGTTTTTGATTGTAGCCATTTAAGGTGGTATCTCAGAGTCGTTTTGATTTGCATTTCTCTGATAATTAAGGATGTTGAGCATTTCCTTAATTGTCTTTCAGCCATATGAAATTCTTCTGTTGAGAATTCTCTGTTTAGCTCTTTAGCCCATTTTTTAATTGGATTGTTTAGTATTTTGTTGTCTAGTTTCTTGAGTTCTTTATATACTGTGGAGATCAATCCTCTGTCAGATGTGGGGTTGGTGAAGATCTTTTCCCATTCTGTTGGCTGTCTTTTTGTCTTATTGACTGTGTCTTTCGCCTTGCAAAAGCTTCTCAATTTCGTGAGGTCCCATTTATTAATTGTTGTGCTCAGTGTCTGTGCTGTTGGTGTTTTATTTAGGAAGTGGTCTCCTGTGCCAATGCGTTCAAGAGTACCTCCTACTTTCTTTTCTATTAAGTTTAGTGTAGCTGGATTTATGTTGAGGTCTTTGATCCACTTGGACTTGATTTTTGTGCATGGTGACAGATATGGATCTATTTGTAATCTTTTACATATTGACATCCAGTTATGCCAGCACCATTTGTTGAAGATACTTTCTTTTTTCCATTGTATAGTTTTGGCTTCTTTGTCAAAAACCAGGTGTTCATATGTGCATGGATTAACGTCAGGGTCTTCAATTCGATTCCATTGGTTCGTATGTCGGTTTTTATACCAGTACCAAGCTGTTTTTATTACTATAGCTCTATAGTAGAGTTTGAGGTCAGGGATGGTGATGCCTCCAGAGGTTGCTTTATCGTATAGGATTCTTTTAGCTATCCTGGGTCTTTTGTTTTTCCATATGAAGTTGAGTATTTTTCTTTCCAAGTCTGTGAAGAATTGTGTTGGGATTTTGATAGGGATTGCATTGAATCTGTAGATTGCTTTTGGTAAGATTGCCATTTTTACTATGTTAATCCTACCTATCCATGAGCATGGGATATCCTTCCATTTTCTGATATCTTCTTCAATTTCTTTCTTTAGAGATTTAAAGTTCTTATCAAAAAGGTCCTTCACTTGTTTAGTTAGTGTTATCCCAAGGTATTTTATATTATTTGTGGCTATTGTAAAGGGTGATGTTTCTCTGACTTCTTTCTCAGCCCTTTTATCATTTGTGTATAGGAGGGCTACTGATTTTTTTGAGTTGATCTTGTATCCTGCCACTTTACTGAAGGAGTTTATCAGCTGTAGGAGTTCCCTGGTAGAGTTTTTGGGGTCACTTATGTATA
>CABHPP010115766.1:48239-61234 GCA_902168425.1 Peromyscus attwateri
TCTTTCTTTCTTTCTTTCTTTCTTTCTTTCTTTCTTTCTTTCTTTCTCTCTTTCTCTCTCTCTCTCTCTCTCTCTCTCTCTCTCTCTCTCTCTTTCTTTCTTTTTTTGTTGTTGTTGTTTTCAAGACAGGGTTTCTCTGTGTAGCCTTAGCTGTCCTGGAGCTCACTCTGTAGCCCAGGCTGGCCTCAAACTCACAGAGATCCGCCTGCCTCTGCCTCCGGAGTGCTGGGATTAAAGGCGTGCGCCACCATGCCACCCAGCCTAGTTGCCTCTTTCTAAAGTTCCCATTTCCCTCCTATAGGGTCCGGGCAGGGGCTAGGCCCTTTCCTGGAAGCCGTGGGAGGAGTGCTTCTGCCCCCCACCCCCTCACCCCACATCTGCTTAAGTGGTGCTGGGATCTGTCAAACCACAGTCACCTGCAGCCTCTGAGCCCCTCAACCCTCCAGGCTTTCCAGATCATTCTGGAGGTTTCTTTATGAGCTCCTCAGTCTCATCGCACCGACCTCATCTAGGGGACGGGGCGCCTGCTGTTCCTCCTCGCTGTGCCCTGTGCTTGGCCACGGGGGTGTGAGAAGTGGGTGCGGACAGGAAGTGGAGGGTTCGCCCACAAGTATGACTGTGAGGGAGGAAGAGGCACAGCTGGAGAGACATATGAGGTCAATGGAGAACTTTAGCTGAAAGGGAAGTGCTGGCTGAGGGTAAGGAACCAGCACTGGGGGGGGGGGGGAGCTAAGGCGCGGAAGGGTAGGAGGAGGCATGGCCCCCGCAGGAGTGCGGGGGATGAGGAAAGAAAGGAGCAGATGGTTCATTAGGTGGCAGGAAGTTGAAGCTGGTCCATTTGAGGTCTGCTGGGATTGAAGATGTAGAAGTGAGAAAAGAGATACAACAGGCCTAGAAGAGAGAGGAGTGAGCTCATGCCAGATCAAGCAAAAGGTTGAAGAGCCAGCGTGGGGGCGGAGACAGCGGGACCCAAGTCACGTGCTCTAGCCGTGCTTAGCAAGGTGTGAGGCTGAACCAGCCTGATGGTGCCATGCTTGAGGGATACCAGCTCACTAGCTGTGTACATGTAGGTCTGGGTCCTGGGGTGGGGTGCAGGTGGCACAGAGAAGCCAGAGTGCTACTGTGTCAGAGGCTGGATCAGAGGCCCCACAGAGAAGTGGTGACCATGTAAAGCTAGAAGCTGGGACCGCTGGCTAAGCAGACAGAAGCCAGTCTGGGTGCCTGGAAGAGATTCAGATTAGGGAGGAGAGGCCTAGAGACAGCAGAGGGCAGGCCAGAGAACCGAGGCAGGCAGGCAGCCTCTTCCCATTTCAGCTGGGACTCTTCATATCCCAAACTGCTCATCAAGACAGACAGAAACAGCTCCAGGAGTAGCCTGTACATACACTTCATCTCTGCTGCTCCCGATCCCCCAAACCACACACTGTAAGTCAAATGGCTCGCTGCACGAAGTTCAAGCCAAGTTCCCTGCGCCCCGAGCAGATTTCTGCTCCTAAGATACTTGTGTACAGGTACTTGAGCCACTCCCGGAATTCAGTCCTCCCAAAAATACTTACTGCACACCTACTGTATGCCAGGCACTGTCCCAGGACACAAAGGAAAGGTGAAAACCTGGTGATACATCCCGGTGGAGAAGGAAATCAACAAATAAGTAGAACGGGTGTTCAAAGATGGCGCGTGCAGCCAAGCACAGTAATGCACACCTGGAATCCAAGCACATGAAAAGCTAAGGCAGGAGGATCACCACAAGTTCCAGGTCAGCTTGGGCTACAGAGTAAGACCCTGCCTTGAAACAAACAAAATGGGCCTGGTGTATAGCTCAGTCAGCAGAGTGCTTATGTAGCATCCACGAACCCCTGGGTCCATCCTCAGACTGCATAAGCTAGGTGTGGCGGCTCACACCTGGGAGGTGGAGGCAGGAGGATGAGAAGTTCAGGGTCATCTTCAGCTACATAGACTCTGAGGTTAGCCTGGGCTACAAGAGTCCATGCCTCAAAAAAATAAAAAATAAAAAAAGGAAGGAAGGAGAGAAAGAAAGAAAGAAATTTGAAAGAGAGAAAGAAAAAGGGATGTGGAGGGGAGGGGGTTGCTGAGATAGCTCAGCAGGTAACGGAGCTAGCCCCCAAGTCTAACCTAAGGTCAATCTCCTCCTCGGATGAAGAGAGCACCGAGTTATTCTTTGACCTCCAACACTTACACTGTGACTCTCTCTAGCCACGTGTGCACACATGTAAATAGGTATTTAAAAGCACATATATAAATAAATAAATGTAATAAAAATTCTAAAGGTGCTGAGGAGAAAAATATAACAGATTGAGGAAACCCCACACATAGGTAGCAGGTGGTGATTTTAGCTAGGGTAGCAGAGGAAGACCTCCCATGGAGGATGTCATTTGAGTGTCCCTGGAAGGGAGGTCTGGGTTCTTCATGCATATCACACATGCCCACGGCAGGAGCTGCCTGTCACCGTCCGCGTCCCCCCCACACACACTTCACATGGAGTCAGGAGTCACCCTCACTTTGATACCCTTCTAATGTCCTTCCCAGGCCAAACCTCAGACACCTACAAAACCCTCTTCCACCTACGTGGGTGGGCCCCAGGCCAATAAGGTTCACAGTGGAGGTTGAGAGCTGTGTTGATGGAAGGAGATGTCCTGACCTCTAGGTATGTACCACACTTGGCTACAAGGTTTGTCTTGAAGTTTTGCTGTCACGTGGTGTGTGGTCCAGGTTTCCCTGAATCTGGGTGTGAGCTCAGGAATCCAGTGGTGGGAATGAAGAGCAGCTGATAAATGGTCTTGGCATAACTCCACAGGGTGTCTCGGGTCCCAGGCTGCACTGGGGTAGAACCAGTAACTAAGTAGCCTATCCCAGGGCCTGGTGTGACCAAGCACATCTCCCAGTGAGCTTTCTCAACATAGCCTATGGCAGCCTGGCAGAGGAGTAAGCTCCCTGTCAAGGGGAGTATGCAAACAGGAGCCAGACAAGCCACTGGGGAGGCCTCAGGGGTCTCCTCTTGGGGAGAAGAGGGGCTCTCAGACAGATGATCTTAAGGCCTATCTGGTTCAGCAGGTCCAGAACCCAGAGTCCTGTCTTGTCTCTGTTAAATGGGCTCAGGCCTCAGGAGATGCTAAGGATGTTCAGAGCAGGACCTCACTTCTCATGAGAAGTGAGGGGTCCTCCGAGGCTCCCTCTGGTCCAGCCTTACACAGAGAGCTGTGCACAGAGCCAGATACCTTCGACCCTCAGTGTCCTCACCCACAAAAACACTCAGACAGTGTGGGTGAACAGTCCTTCCTAAGGTTGGGGCTGGGGAATCATGCAGGCTTAGAGGTACAATTCCTGTGGTCATTCCCCTAGCCTCCAACAAATACATCGTCAGTCAAGATCACTCAGTGGGTAAAGGTGATTGCCACCAAGCAACCTGAGTTCAGTCTCCAGGCCCCACATGGTGGAAGGAGGAAACTGATGGCCACAAATTGTCCTCTGACCTCCACATACATTCACACACACACACACACACACACACACACACACACGCACTCACGCACGCACGCACGCACGCATGCACACGCGAGTGCACGCGCACACACACACACACACACACACACACACACACACACACACACACGGTAATTGATTGAACCCAATAGCGCCAAGGATAGAGCTCTGCGGCGGCTTATCTTCATGGACAGGATCCATTCATCCAAC
This sequence comes from Peromyscus attwateri, assembly GCA_902168425.1. Classification (NCBI taxonomy): domain Eukaryota; kingdom Metazoa; phylum Chordata; class Mammalia; order Rodentia; family Cricetidae; genus Peromyscus; species Peromyscus attwateri. Next base: position 51,951 of record CABHPP010115766.1, read on the forward strand.
CTTTCCCAGGGTTTCCAGGGAACTGGAGACCCAAAAGCAAAGCCGACCTTGTCTCCAGTGTCTCACATAGTTGGAGGGGGGAGGGAGTAAGTGTGTCTGATCCAGGCCCTGACTCTTAACCTCCATTGTCCTAACCTATTCCTGGGAAGTGGTGCCATGAGGGGCCTATTGTGTGCACTGGCAAACTCCTAACCTCTCTGGCTTCAGGTTTCTGATAGGGAAATGTCACTTCTCTTCCCAGAACAGACTTTATCATTACTCAAATCTGCATTCAGCTCCCAACTGGCCACTGACTCACTATCACCTCAGACACGTCACCACCTTGTCTGAGCCTAGTCATCACGGTGACAAAATCTGAGAGACAGTCATTTAAGGATTTCTTTCGGTTCATGATTCCCAAGCTTGCCATCTCTTGGCTCAGAGCTACGGGCCTGCGGCAACGCAGAAGGGCATGGCGGAACAAGGCCGCTTCCCTGGTGGCAGCCAGCAGGTTGAGAGGGGGGAGGGGGAAGAGGAGGAGGAGAACAAGACCCGTGCTTTAAAATCTCACCCTCTTGACCCACTCTCTCCAACCGGTCCCTGCCTTCTAATATCCCTATCTAATAACATCCAATGGGAACTGTGCAAGAGCTAATTCATAGAGAAGGTCAATGGCCTGGTGATCCCGTCACCTATCTAGAGTTACCAGGTGGGGACAAAGCTTTTAACATATCAGCTTTGTAGGGAGACACCACATCCAAACAATAGCCCCCCCAACTCCTTATCTGCAAAGTGGGACCAGTGAAGCCCATCTCATGTGAGCTCCTGGTACCAGAGCCCTTAACCCAACGCTGGCTTCCACTAATCAGCCACGAAGTTAGCAGTGAGTATCAGGGAAGATGGGGCTCAAGGATGTAAAGTGACCTCTCTAGGACACACAGCAGGTGGAGCCCAGATGAGTTCCACGGTCCCACCAGGAGCTACTGAGATGATATGGTCACTCTGAGAACCTGGCTGCCATCGTGTCCACCAGACAGTTTTGTGTCCCCACCTGCCCTCCCATTCTAGTTTCCCAGGCAGAGATGATGGGATCCTGGACCAAAACTGTGTAAGAGGAGGGGGAGGCCCTACTGCAGATCAGAACTACAGGCAAGATGGTGATTTAAAACTATATATTTAAAGCAGAGCAGTGGTGGCGCACGCCTTTAATCCCAGCACTCAGGAGGCAGAGGCAGGGGGAATCTCTGTGAGTTCGAGGCCAGCTTGGTCTACAGAGTGAGTTCCAGGACAATCATGGCTGTTACACAGAGAAAACTTGTCCAGAAACACACACACACACACACACACACTTTAACTATGTGTATGTGTGTGCATATGTGCACATGAGTATGGGTGCCTGCGGAGGTCAGAGGCATCAGATTCCCTGGAGTCGAGTCCTAGGCAGTTGTAAGCACCTGATCGGAGGCTGGGAACCAAACTTTGGTCCTCTGTAAGAACAGTATAAGCACTTAACCACTGAGCCGTCTCTCCAGGCCCTTCTTCTTTTCTTATTTTCTTCTTTCTCTCCTTCCTTCCTTTCTCCCCCCACCCTTTTTGAGATAAAATCTCATGTATGCCAGGCTGGCTTTGAACTCACATAGCTGAGGATGACCTTAAAACTTTGGCTCTTCCTGCTTCCATCTCCCCATGCCTGGGCTATGAGGCACTGTAGACTGGACCCAGGGTTTTATGAACTCTAAGGAAGAACTAACAGTTACATCCCCAGCTCTTCTTTCTAATTTGCTATGTAGCTGAGGATGACCTTGAATCCTAATGCCCCTGACTCTACCTCCCAAGTGTAAGGATTACAGGCCTGCACCACCATGCCTGGCTTTGGACGGTTGATATCAAGGGACAGAAATCCAGGTCTAGCGGACTGAGGCAAAGTAAGAACTTATCAGCGTGTACCACTACAGTCCAGTGGGAGGCTGAAGCCTCAGGCACAGCTGGATCCAGAAGTTCCACGGTGTTCTCAGGGGCTCCTGTGCTCCCTGTCCTTACACTGCCACCCTTGGGTTTTGACAATCCCCTCCCTCGTGGTTTTATCTCCAGGACCTAGGACCATGCCTGGCACACAGTCTCACGCCTCCCAGCTTTGCAAGCCCTACAAAAACCCTTCTCCTTCTCAACCATTCATCAAAACTCCCGCCTGGACTTCCAGATGCCCAGTGGGGGAGTCTTACCACCCCTGAGGTGGTCACATACTCCTCTCACATGGGCAGGCCACTCTCCCGCATCCTCAAGGCTCTGAAATGAGGGCTCCTCCAGATCCACCTGCATGGCAGGGCAAGTGCTAGGCCCGAGCCATCTCTCTTCCATCACCACCCGAAGCCTGGTTGCTGGAGGATGGACGGGTCTGGGGCACTAGTGGTCTGCAGCCAACCGCAGTCCTTACAGCTGAGCAGCAGGCACTCACTGGGTCCTGAAGTCACTGGGCCCACAGAGAGAGGAAGGGATGGGAGAGCCCGCGGTCCAGGCACAGAGCAGGGTGCCTCCACACCAGCTCCAGGGCCAGGCTTTATTGGAAGTGCTGGGTGGAGGCAGTGGTCCCAGAAAGAGGGCTATGGACCAAAGGAAGCAAAGGCAGGGGCCCCAGACCCAGGCTGCAGCTGCTTCTTCACCCTCAAAATGGAGCTTTCGGTTCCACTTGGTCCCTGCTGGGCAGAGGGGGAAGGGGAAGTAAAAGAGAGAAGAGAAAGCAGATCCCCGTCCCCCCTGCAGTCCTGTGCTGGGTTCACCAGCTGTAGCCTGGTGGGATCCGAACTGTCCTAACAGGGATTCTGTCCCTTGTCCACTGCCCTCCAGGTGCTGGGGACTGGCATCAGGAACCAGCCTCAGGCTGGCTGGAGGTAGGCTCCAAGGCACTCAGGCTGGATGCCACACAGAGTCAGGGCTGGGTGGTGCCTGGACAGGGCATAATGTCTCTGTAAGGAAGAGAACATGCTACCCTTAAGTTTCTCAGACTCAGAGAGGGCGGATAGCTGGCCCTAAGCCACACAGCAGGCTGATGGTGGGTCTCAGCCTGACTCAGAAGAAGGAAGCCAAGTCTTGACCCCACCATCCTGTAGCTCTGCTGCTAAATTCACGGGGCTGGGGTACAGCAAGGGGGTTTCCCGGCAGGGAGGCACTCAAAAGCTTGGAAGTCTCGTCACAGGTCCAGCAGCAACAGCAGCAGCAGCAGGGCATTGCTGGTAGGTGGTGACTCAAGCTTCCAGCTCCTGCCCCTGTCCCACAGGCTTCCTGGTCCCTTTAGACATGGAGGGTCAGTCAAAGGGCATCCTGAGACCCCAGGATCTAAGTAGCACCAAGAACACAGAGGCAGTTCTTCCTGGTGCTGGCATTCAGTCGATGATACTGCAGAACTGTCCTCGTAGTTGTGATCTGGACTAAGAAAAGGAAGCAAGCAGACGTTGTCCCTCGGTGGGGTGAGGGCTGCAGTGTTTCTGCTGGCGGTACACCCAGGTGCCTGGGGTAGAGATGGATGGAAGATGCCCGGCATCAGGGCGATACTCCTGGCCGGACACTCAAACGGCTGCTGTGAGCCACATCGAGAGGGTGAGGATCAGACAGAGGCCTGAGCGTGTTGGGGTGTATAAATAGGAGGAGACCTAAGGAGAGCCAGAGGAACGGGGCTTGCTCAGTGCCAACCTGACGGGAGGTCCCCGCGGCACCAGCCTTGTCCTCGTCAGCTGTCCACTAGCGCCATCTCATGGCTGCAGGCTCTCATTGCAGGGATGACTCCAGTCCCTGGAGGAGCCACAACCATTTCGAGGTGTGACCCAAGCCTTGCCCCAGGGCCAGCTTAGGCTTTCAAAGTGGCCTCAACCCTGACTGACCCTGGGCCACAGGAGACAGTCCTGGGAACATCAGAAGAAGCTAGCTACTGGGAAGAAGGACAGATCACGGAGCCTGCTGGATCTCCTGGCACACACACACAAATAAACCGTAGGTGCCCAATTTGTACACAGCTGGCCAAGTGTTTACCTGCAGCTCAATCATGATCTCACTTTGGTTCAAAGTGTTGGCTCCCCCTTGGTTCCATAGTCCTGTGAAGTGGACTTGGGGTAAGCTAGTGCCCGGATGGCCTCTACATTCTAGAAGCTTCTCTACAAGTGACAGGGTAAGAAGTCCTGTCTATGGTATTCCGACATGCAGGTGGCAACTCTGACACTCTAGCCAGCAGCTGAGAGAGGCAGATGGGCGTGGGAGCAGAGCAGGATGTAAGCCCTGCCCCCACTTAGCAGCTTGGCATTCATTCCCTGCGCCGCCCTACTCCCACCGACTTGCCTCAGTGGCTCCCCACCAGAGCCCGTCTTCAGGCCACCCTCTCTGAATGCTGCCTCCACCCTGAAGAACAGTGAGACGTCACCTCCCACCCTCCAGTAGTTCCAGCAGCTCCAGAGCCTCATTCCTGTGTCCATCACCACCCCCACTCTCACGAGCCTGGGTCTTTGTGTAGAAGGGACTGTGTCTGCTATAGGGGATGTGGGGGGAGCTGATGGCACACAGTAGGTGCTTAATAAAGGCTCGTGGCAAAAGGGGCATGTGGGAAGGAAAGCGTGAGAAGTAGCTGGGTAAGCAAGTTCCTGAGTGGATTGCCATCTCGAGAGAGGCACTGCCAGGAACGTCAGTAGATGACCTACCAAGTGAGAATGGAGGATGGGTGTAGGAGTGCAGGGTCAGAGAAGTGAATGGATGCCTGGTGACCCAGGTGTGGCAGCTAAGGGAAGGACCGGGAACTGTCATAACCCATCTGCCCATTTAACAGATGAGAACACTGAGGGAGAGCTGGGTGGAAGGCATCTGCTGGGTCTGTAGGGCTGGGTCTGCTCACCCCCCATCCCTCTTTCTGTCCCCTTGTCCCCTCCTCCCACGGCTGGAGAGTTCTGGGAAGGATGCCTTTTGTTTGGCTCTGTGTTCCTCCAGTCTGTTTCCGCCAGGCTAAGGTGTGGGGGGTGGCAGGGAGGTGCCCCCACCAGGGCTATTTCAGTCAGAGCCAGCAGGGTCAGGAAGCAGAGGAAGCTGTCCAAAGTCACTTCAGAGATGCTACAGCGTGGCTGAGGACAGGAGCGTGGGCAGACCCGTGTCTGAGGGTCCTTTGCCCCAACACACTTGGTACCATTGACCTAAGATGGTGATGAGATGCTGCATGTGAGTATCTGTGTCTTGAGCAAACAGGCCAGTAAGGGGTGGGACAGGGGTGGTTGGACACCTTGGCAAGCTGAGTGGGGTCTGCTCAGCTGGGGACTCAAAAGAGGGATGGCATGGGCTCATGAGCTTAGGGGTGCTTAGGTTATGGCTAACAGAGGTGGACTAGGAGCGAGCACATCTGTGAAAAGATCAGCAAAGATGGACAGGCCAGAGAGGATGCTAGGTCTCAGCTGCCCTGGCCGTTGGGAACAGTGGGATGAGTGAGGAAGAGCAGGAATGAGGGGAGTGTGGAGAGGACTTGAGGACCTTCAGCCACAGCCAGAGGGATGGTGCGGGCTTTGAACACCAGGGGAGGAGCTTAGGTGTTTCCTGAGAGCAGAGGAACCTCTTAAAATGTTGATGGCTGGAGTCCAGAAAAAAAGCTGGGATTTGAGCTAGTCTAGGACTTAGGGCCTGAGAGTGGATGGCGGATATGATAGCCAACATCAGTTGCTGTTCACAGTTGGGGTCAAGGGATCCCTCACCACCGCAGGAGTGCGAACACTCAGCTCCCTTGGTCCTCAGAGACAGAGTGGAGTATCATCCGGGGAGTGGATGATGCCCGAGGTCTATTCAAAGGCCTTTTCTGCAGCTCTTGCTCCTTCCAAGGAGATAGTCTTAGAAAGACCAGTCTCCCCAGAGGCTGGAGAAACAAGTTTCCTCCATGTGTGGCCAGAGAGCCACAGGCCCCCCTAAGGAAGGACAGGGACACAGCCCCTTCCACCCATGCCTGTCCATCCTGTCCCCACTTGGGTGTCCTTCCTCCTACTAATGAAAACCCTCCTCAGCCACCAGGATCTTCATTCTCTTGGGAAAGCTTTTTATTTACTTATTTAACATTCACATCTAGTTTCCATTTCTGATGCTTGGCCAGCTTGGCTTCTGATTGGTTCCATCTCTGTGACACTTGGGCAGTCTGGATCGTGATTGGTTCCCCCTTGAGAACTGGAGTTTCACTCTGGCCTCCAGGGACCACCTCTGGCTTTTTTTTTTTTTTTTTTTTGGTTTATTTTTATACTTTTTGTGTGTTTTTGCCTGTTTGTGTGTCTGTGTGAGGGTGTCAGATCTCCTGGAACTGGAGTGACAGACAGTTGTGATCTGCCATGTGGGTGCCGGGAATTGAACCAGGGTCCTCTGGAAGAGCAGCCAGTGCTCTCAACCACTGAGTCATCTGCATGGGTGCTTGTGCATGTTCATGTGTGTGCAAAGACCAGAGGCATTGGATCCTTTGAAGCTGGAGTTACAGAGAGTTGTGAGCCTCCTGATTTGGGTACTAGAGCAGTAGTGAATGACCCGAACTGCTCTAGCCTCCCCCACCCCCACCCACTAAGGTCAACTGGAAGGAAGTTTCCCGTAGCACCTGAGTCACCTCTCCTGGTTTACAGATAAGCTGAGACTGAAAGAACGATGGCTTTGAAGGTGGAATTCAGGCTGAGGACGCTGGCGTTTCCCTCGGGGAGCTCTCCGTGTGTGCACTGTCCACAGGGGTAAACTAAAAGCCACCAGAGCTCTCTGTCCTGGACCCAATCTGCCTTGAAGACGCGGAGGAACACCAAACCTGGTACTTCCTCCTAAAAGGTCTTCGATCTGCATGAGACAGGTACATACCATTATCACATCCCTACCTCCTAGGGAGCTCCAGAGAAGTTCTGTGTGTGTTTCTAACCTAAAGACAACATTCCCTTGTTCCTCCCATAGGGAGAGTGAGGAGGTAAATCCCCACCCCAAGATCATGTGGGCAGGAAGCAACACAGCTGTGATTTGAACCCAAGCCCATCAACACCCCCCTCACAGAAGAGACGACTAGGGTTGTGAGGGATGAATGGAAGTTCACTGGGAAAAGCTGAGAGGAAATCAATACTAGAGAAAGAAATCGGCTTTGATTTCTCTCAAGCTTGAGCTTTATCGGAGCACACATTTCCATGATATGAGATCTGTATGGATCTTTGTGGGGTGATGAGCCTTAAGAGGCAACCAAGTTAAGGACTTACTTGTTCAGATAGTTCAAGGCATAGATAGGGCCCACGGGGTCCCCGGGGTCGCCAGTGAGCCCGCCACTGATAGGATGATAGGATGTGTATTCCTTCCCCAGCTTCTCCCAGCAAAGGAAAAGCAGCTGGGCAGTTATGGAGCGGGACAATGGCACCATCCAGGTGCCTGGCTTGCCGCCCACCACGTGTGTCTACCGTGAGGATTTCAAGCGGCTGCTGCTACCCCCGGTATACTCAGTGGTGCTGGTGGTCGGCCTGCCACTGAACATCTGTGTCATCGCCCAGATCTGCTCATCCCGCCGGACCCTGACCCGTTCAGCTGTGTACACCCTGAACCTGGCACTGGCAGACCTGCTGTATGCCTGCTCCCTGCCCCTACTCATCTATAACTACGCCAGAGGGGACCACTGGCCCTTCGGAGACCTGGCCTGCCGCCTCGTGCGCTTCCTCTTCTATGCCAACCTACACGGTAGCATCCTGTTCCTCACCTGCATTAGCTTCCAGCGCTACCTTGGTATCTGCCATCCCCTGGCCCCCTGGCACAAGCGTGGGGGTCGCCGCGCTGCCTGGGTGGTGTGTGGAGCCGTATGGCTGGCTGTCACAACTCAGTGCCTGCCCACAGCCATCTTTGCTGCCACGGGCATCCAGCGCAACCGCACTGTCTGCTATGACCTGAGCCCACCCATCCTTTCCACCCGCTACCTGCCCTATGGCATGGCTCTCACGGTCATCGGCTTCTTGCTGCCCTTCACAGCCTTACTGGCCTGCTACTGTCGCATGGCCCGCCGCCTGTGCCGTCAGGATGGCCCAGCAGGACCTGTGGCCCAAGAGCGGCGCAGCAAGGCGGCCCGTATGGCTGTGGTGGTGGCAGCTGTCTTCGCCATCAGCTTCCTGCCTTTCCACATCACTAAGACAGCCTACCTGGCTGTGCGGTCCACGCCTGGTGTCTCTTGCCCTGTACTGGAGACCTTCGCAGCGGCCTACAAAGGCACTCGGCCCTTTGCCAGTGCCAACAGTGTACTGGACCCCATCCTCTTTTACTTCACACAGCAGAAGTTCCGGAGGCAGCCCCATGAGCTCCTGCAGAAGCTCACAGCCAAGTGGCAGAGGCAGAGAGTCTGACGCCCCAGAGCAGACCCTGAGGCACTGGCAACCGCATATTTGCCATTGGGACCATGGTGCCAGAAGCTTTCCCCACAACCCCAAACCATACAGAGAGTAAAACTTGGTTCAACAGGCCTGGGTCTAGCCCTCAAGAAGTTCTACGTCGACCACAAAGCTAAGACACCGATGTCTCGGGGGCTGGTCAGTTCATGCTTGTTATCCCAGAACTCAGGATGCTGTCACAGGAGGGTAACAAGCTCCAGGCCAGCCTGGTCTACACAGTGAAGCCCTGTCTCAGACAATCAAGAATTGAGGCTACAGCTCAGTAGCACATAACTAGAGTGTGCTAGTCCCTGGGCTTAATCCCTAACACTGCAAAATCCAACAAAGGTCTTCTCCCCAACCTTTCTGTTTACAAGGTGGAGGGGACTGCTGGTGCACAACCACGAACGTGAAGGCAAGGTCTTGATCCCTGGGACCCACGTGGTACAAGGAGGAAGAAGCTGGGGGAAGCTGGTGTTCCCATCCACTTGCCAAAACTTTTGCATAAGAGATAAATAAATGTGATTTTGTGGGGTTTGTTGTTTTGCTTTTGTTTGTTTCTAGGCCATGTCCCCAGCCCCAGTCAAAATGAACCCTTTAGTCAGATTTCGTCACCCCCTAGGTAAAGGCCAGGCAGTGGTTTAATTGGGATAGGGGTCAAGATGTAGGCTGGAACCTGAAGGAAACTAAGAGCCACTGACGGGTTGGAAATACCCAGGAGGCATCTTAAAGATGGCTGATAACCTGGGAGGGTCAGCCCCAGTGTGACTTGAGGCTGAGGGGGAGTACATATGTGTCATAAAACAGAAGACCAGATTACCCAAAACCACAGCAGGGATACTCCATCCTGGCTTTCACAGTGCCCCCTAATGGCAGGGATACTCCATCCTGACTTTCACAGTGCCTCCTAATGGCAGGGATACTCCATCCTGGCTTTCA